>JABXWE010014424.1:0-43910 GCA_014611495.1 Limonius californicus
ATCGCATTTGAATCTGAATTCTAAAATTGGATATTGATTCTGCATTTTACAACTAAAAAATGATTCTAGATTCTAAGATTCTAGGATTGGATTTCGAAACCTACACTAAAATCGAATTTTCATCTCTAACCTCTCAGATAGTATTGAAACTTACGGCTAGTTTAACGTTGAATTAATATTTGCTTGGCACGCTTACTTTACTTGACAAGGGCAATTCAAGCTTGAAGCAAGCCTATACCTGCAAGCCACTGCAATCGCACAATAACGACTAACAAAGTATGCCGATATACCGCGGGCGCGCGCATCCTTTATTTAGGCTGCGAAGTGCAAAGCATAGGTATTAACCACAGTAAAGACCAATAAAGGCAAGTATTTGCGATGTTGTTGTTTGTATTCTGTAGGCTCGCTAGTGCTGTGTGTATCTCATTTTTTAGTTTTATAACTAATATCAGCCTGTAGAATGTAACTGCTTTTGGGTTTAGTTTTCTTTATCACGATTTTTAGTGCTTCCATTAATATATGTAAATATATAGTATTAACTTCCTGTATCATCGTGTACATATTGTAATGTTTTACAATTTAATATTGAGGTAATTAGTTATATACATACTATTCAATAGAACTGTTTGTTTACGTCGTGACGTTATGGCGTGGGTTTGTAACATTCCCACTTTCCAGACTGCTGCGGCAAACAAACCACATGTAATTGGCTTATAAATTACGATCGGAAACAAATCAATTCGAGCTGATCGTGCATATAAAAACATATATAGTAACTCCATGGTTATGTATCTGTGTGGCTAATTTCAACCTACTTCCGAACTAGCAAATAAGATCAGGTTATAAAATGTCAACGTCAAAACAATAAAACGTAAAAATGTATTAACTTCACAATAACGCCTTTTATTGTAAGTTAGCCACACGAATACATAACCATTCATAACATAACATTCCTTTAAAAGGTGATGTTGATGTTGGTCCTACTAGTAAAAGATTGTATTAACCTTGGATCAAAAAAGCTAAATCACGCTTGTTGTAAGTATAATTCAAGGTTCTACCAAGTTTGATTACCACTTGCGTCAAGCTTGATTCACACTTGTTGCAAGCCTACAGTCTTGTATATCAGGTATGCCGTAAACTTTCAAAGCAAATTTACCTCAAACTTGTGATGTAGTAACTAGGTAGCTTGATTCAAGCTTGCCATAAGCTGGCAGCCTTGCCGCGACAAGCTGGTTTCAAGCTTACAAGTTTGTCAAGGTAAGCTTATATCAAGCTTGAATCAAACTGATTTTGTTATCTGGGCTGGGATTGTGAAAATGTCTCCAACAAGATGTTCCATTCCCCATACTAAAATCGTTTGCGATTTATTCCAGAATCCAGAACAGGTTATTGCAATATTTTGATCTTTACAATACTGCATAATAATTTGTAACAAAAACAATTTTGGTAGAAGGTGTACACAAAAATTAAACCGTTTTAAAGACAAAAAAAAAATTAATGTTTCTTTAATTTTTAATAACATGTGTTGCTATTGGCTGTAGATGTAATAAAACACACACATAATCTTTTTTACTTACGATATCAGCTTAGACGGAATACATAAATAAAAACAGTTTAATTCACTGTTTGCGCAGCTGGTCGTAAAATAGCACATCACAAAAATATCGTTTGTCATTCGAGCAGGATTTGCGGTAGAAATATGTTGAATTGAAAAATCGAGAGTTTGAATCAGAAGCACTAATGAGTATTTATGCATTAAACCAGTATTAACAACCAAAGCAGGTGTCCAGTTAATTAGCAGATACACATATTAAACTACGTCCACGTACGAGCTGAAAGAATATTTTTACGATTTAAATTGCCACACGTATAACCACAAAAAAAAACTTACATTGAAACTCATACTCAACAATTCAAACTTTAAAGTAATGCTAACAAAAATGTGTCTAAAATTCCCTAACAAACTAGAGGTACCCGAAATACTATTTATAAAATCTTATGTCGTTTCGTACTACGAGGTTTTTTCAACTGAAACCCATCTGATCAACTTAGCCTTGGAAACAAATGCATTAATTCAAATGACGTTTGTTAATGTTAGTAGTGTTTGTAAGCAACACATTAATACGTTTCTGGCGTTTCAATTTGATTCCGACTTTTAAAACTTCGATTTTGAAATGGCGTTTGTTATTGAAAACCCGTCCAAGTTTGATCAGCGTGCGGTCCTATATTGCTATGCGCTGAGGGTATGCAGCCATTGCAGATTCATACGCAAATGCAAGCAGTGTATGGAAATGCATGTATTGAGTACCCAACTGTGAAGGAATGGTGCCCAAAATGTAAGAATGCAAAAGAGAGGACTATAGATGAGTCGCGACCAGGTGCATGGTGTACTGCATTAATAGAAAACAATAAGGCATGTGTGGAAGGCCTTATTAGAGAAAACCGCCGAATTTCAATTAGAGAAATTTCAGAAATTGTTTTGGTGCGAGTGTAGGATCTGTCCATAGTATTGTTTGTAATCTGGGTTACAGCAAAGTGTGTTCGCAATGGATTCCTCGTCTCATGGCTAATGAACAAAACTGTTGCGAATGGACTTATCTTTACAACACCTCACATACTATAGGCAAAATGGTGATAGCTTTCTTCAGGCAATAGTTGCTGGTGACAAAACTTGGTGCCATTACTATGGTCCATCCAGTAAGTTATTGTAGATGTAGTGGAAACATCCAAGTTCACCTCCACCAAAGAAGTGTAAAGCACAACCTTCTGCAGGCAAGGTGATGTTAACATTTTTTTCGACCACGAAGGACACTTGTTGATAAAGTTTAAGGAATGTGGTGTAAATGTCAATGCAAATCTGTATAATGGAACTTTGAACAAGCCTCATTAAGCAGTAAGACGGAAACGACCAGGAAAACTTAGTCGCGGGGTCATTTTGCTGCACGACAATGCTAGGTATCATGTTGCTAATGTTGTAAAAGGAAACTTTAACGACAGAACTGGAGGGTTTTGGAACATCCACCATATAGCCCGGATCTATCGCCTTGCGACTTCCATATTTTTGAAAAAGGCGTTGATAGGTCGGCGTTTTGAGTCTGTTTCAGAAGTACAGATAGGTGTGGAAGACTTCTTCAATCAGCAGCCGCAAGAATTTTATGAACAGGGTATATGTCGGTTAGTAAAACAATGGGATAGGTGCCTTAACTGTGACAGTAAATATTGGTAATTAAATTGTTGAATACATTTTGTATAAAGCAAAGAAGGATTTCAATTGAGCACACCTCCTAATATATTTAGTTTCTGAACACAGTTGTCTGTTTTTAACTACCGTGCAATACAGCTTGACAAACAAGATACCCAGATATTAATACGTCAGTGTTGCCAAATATTAGGAAAATATAAACCATAAGATTTTCTCACGAAGAATAAGTAGTAAGTCGCGCGACTTATTAAGATGCAATATTTGATTCAGCAACCATTGTTAATATTTACCAATTATTGTAGTATAAAATCGAAATCAAAATAACAAACGAAAGATGAAATTTCTACTTAATATTTCAAAGAGAATATCATACAGTTTTTTTTGAGCCATTTTACATAGACTTTGTGCTTTACGACAACATCCTACATTTCGTTGCTTCATACAGATTCGCCATTTGTAATTAACTAGAAGCCTTGTTAACGGTTACACAGAGCCACCGAATCCCTCTTTGTAATTTTACGATACTTTAAGGAAGGTGAAACTCCAATTACTTCAGTAATAAATTGCAGGGAAATATTTTATGCAGGTGAAATGGTTTGTTAATTCGCTTTTAATTATACCCGTCAGTGGAATGTTCTTTAAACTGACTGTCGCGGCTCTCTAACTGTGAGTATATTAACCAAAGTCGTTGTTTGGCGTCGCCCTATTTTCGCATTTGCTGCTTATAAATATTTTTTTGTGTATACAGGGAAAGTTTTAATTATTGAACTTTTGCCAAATGAAGTAGTAAAGTTATCCACCTTACAATGACACAATGAGACGTTTAGTTGTCATGACATTCAATACCTTTTACCAGAAGTACGTTTACACTATCAAACGTAATAGTATCTATGGGTTCTAAAAAAACCCACGAACAGGATCTTTTAGCTATTATTCTGAAGGGTGTTTGGTGTCTCTAAATATATAATAAGATTCCTGTTTCAGTTCTGCGTTGAAAGCGAATGATCCAGGTAACTAAGTAAATCGCAAGTTACAAAAACAGCTTGCGCTTTTCTGGCTTCGTAGATTTTTATTCACTTAGAGTTGGCCCCTTGTCCCATGCAGCGTGGTCCTATTTTGCTCGCAGAATTTGTTCTCGGTTTTACATTGGGAGTTCCGGCCTTAAAGCAGCCCCTTAGATAACATCAGGTTCCAGTTCTGCTTTCCTGATATGTTATCTATGTTCATAAAATATAAATATAATAAATATTTTCTTAGAAGTCTGTGTCCTGTAAGAATGGCTGTCAGCTGTCTTAATTTTGTCCGTTCTAAAGTTAGCGAGTTATTTTGTCACTTTCTTGGATGGATCTCAGGTAAGTTTTTGAGTGCCTGAAACCAGGGTGGTAGCCCCAGTCCCAGTTTTGTTTAGCCAGTTTCCTTAGCGACAGCGTACTCTATTCCGCACATTGGTTTTAGACCCAGGGACTGTATTTCGCTTCCAGCTTTAGCTAGACAAATTCCGCTTGTTCATTACCATATCCTTCTTCGCGTCTTGGTACCCATATCAAATATAGGTTACCCTTTCGTCCCAGTTTTAGGACATGGCACTCTAGGTCTAGTCTATATTTGAATACATTTGCTGACAGCGCTTTATGCGCCAGCTGGTTCTCCACCTAGTATACATTCTCCTATTAGTATAGAACCCCTGTACCGATTTCAGCAAAGGTGAGAAGTGCCAGAGTTTCTGCCAATAACACGGTGGCATAGCTTCCCAGGTTTATGCTTACACCATTGCCAGATCCAACTATACCAATTCCGGTCCGAATTAGAGTTTCTGATCCATCGGTGTACCAGACGTGTCCATTCATCTACTCGTGGCTTCTCTTTACTCCAATCGTTCCCCTGTGGTGTGACAACTTTAAATGATTTTCTATAAGTCACATACCGATATTATTCTGTCCGACTGCTTCTGCAAGACGTAGACTTCTTGCAGGTGTTTAAAGATCTCGGTGTGGTTTGGGAGGAACCCGTGTACGTCCCGTATACATTCGTCCTCTGCCGATACGCCACCAGTTATACGTCCATCTTCAATCTTAAGAGATGTGGTTGTAAGACCAAAAAGACTTCTATGCGGCAGTTGGATTTGTGGACAGCACTCCTATGATGCCCGTAGATTTAAACAAAATAACTTCTTTGTCGCACCTCTTCTAATGAATAGTCTTGTGTAATTTTATGAGGTTTTGCATATTGTTTGACATAATTGTAAACACTCGTAGCATATATCAGCCAGTAAAATACTCATTGTATTCGGCAGTACTTTTACGCCATTAAAATTCAGATTCCTCCTGTTACAGGATTTAATTCAATGTATTGCCACAAAGTGGTTTTGTGAACAGTTTTGAGCTTCTCCGATGCTACCCTATACTTATTTAATTTAAATTGTCAGGTTACTTTATTAAAATGTTTTATGGGTAATAAGAACAAAATAAACAAAGCAACTTCTTCAAGGTAATGTCATCATTCAAGACATAACTGAAACGAAGCTTTTTTGGGGGTGCTGAGCCGTTATGAATCTATTACATGGATGAAGAATTTGTGATCCAGTCGTAGTAATACAACCGTATCCCGTTACCAATGACTATTCACGATCAAAGTTCAGGATCGTTTTCCAAGTACCTTCATCAGATGACTTTCTTCATCATCATCATCATCATCATCTGAAACCAAAAAAGACACAAGGATATATCTCTGTCCGGGGTATAGTTTTACTTGCATAAATTTTGTTAGGGGACTACAGCTTGAGTACCAACTTTGCAGGGACTTTACCCATACAAAAGTATAACTTGTGTAGAAGATAAAACTAGCAGCAGAAAAGGCTACTAGCGGAAGAATACCTACAAGCAGCAAGAGGAGAAACACAAAACTTATACCATAAATGCCTCCAATCAAAGGTAACACCAAACGAATTTGACTATAAAAAGTTTTTAGAAAATATTATTTATTATTATTATTATTATTATTTATTATAATTTAACGAAAAAGAATTGAGGAGTGATAAAAGAGATGCCAGCAAATTGAATCTTATACAGGAGACAGGAAATTTACGGAAACTTTACCATATTTAAATAATATGAAATCAGAAGGGCAGCCGTGGGCTGAAGGTTATCGCGTTAGATTTTTAAGCTGAAGGTTTGGGGTTCAATTCCCAGTAGCGGAACATCGGATTTTTAAAAACCGTTCTCCCTTGCAAGGTAATTGCAAACCAGCGATATATTCTCTCTTGTCCATCTTCTTTGGAGTAGAAGTGTTTACACTGATGGCTCGTAGTTCACGTTAAGCTGTAGGCCTTTTATGTCTGTGTTACTTTAAAACTCGTACCTCAAGCATAAGAGAACATCGCTAGGTGTCCTAAGAGACAAAACGCCCAAAGAATAAGAAATAAGAGGAAAACGTGGAAACATGCCTACATATAATTATCGTCACTAAACGGAATGTTAGCAAAAAAACACAACAAAATAAAATTCTTATTAGGTATTTCATAATTTAATATTGCAAGGAATCTCTACCAGTTAATACATATATTTACCAGCAAATCTGCACTATAATTAGATACAGTCTTGAGTGTTTAATCATGTAGTACTCTAGCGGACGGCAGTTAATTCATGAATAATCTAGCTACATTGTATATTAACTGAAATCAAAGCTATAGCAGTAACGTAAACCGCGTTGATACATTATGAGATAAAACGACATTACCGTGCAATGTTTAGCTGTTGTAAACATTAGCTGCCCCGCATAGTAAGACTTCTAACAAAAGCTGAATCAACAAGGTGCATAAGTTGTCTCCAAAATGAGCTTAGAGATCTTGGAAACTGTAAGAAATACACATGGCGTGAAACAATACAAATGGTTCAGTATGTCGCGAACCACTTGGATCCATACGCAAACTTTAGAAATTATGTCTAATTTTTAGTACATACTGGAAAAATAAAGGTTTCCAGTTTTATTTTCTGCGGATATTTGCTAATTGTCGAAGATACCTTAAAACAATCTGGACCCTGTTGAAGCACTATTTTATGTAGTTTTTGAAACTCTAATTCGATTTATGTATACACAGCGTAACACGACGTATGGTCACTACTTCGTATAACATATTGTTATTCCGAATTAGTTCTGTTGCCTCAAAAATATGTCTCCTAAGATCTTCAACACTCTCTGATGTGCGCAGGCGCACCATCGTGCTAGTACCACATACCATGCCTGATCGCCAGAGAGACATCATCTAACAATTCTCCCAAATGACTTTCTAGAACATTTAAAAATCTGTCGGCGGTTAAATGGTTCTCAAAAGCGAATGCACCAATGATCATGTTATCAATAATTCCACATCAGATATTCACTTAAAACCTACATTGATAATTTGACACGGTGATTTCGGTTGGATTCTCCAAATCCCAAGAGTGGCTGTTCTTTCTGTTCATTAATCCATTCCTGCCTCATCCGTGAATAAAGTTCTATTAGTATGTTTCGATTTTGAATGATCCAGCGGCAAAATTCCATACGACTAGCGAAATCTGTAGGTAAGAGGGGTTGAACAGGCTGGATATAAAATGGATGTAAACCATGACGTTTTAATATTCTCCAAAATCGCATTCGTGGTACATTAGCTTGTGCATAAACACGAAGAACAGAGGTGCTGAAATTATTATCAATTTCTCGCAGTATGTTGTCCTCATTGTCTAGTACTAGCTGTATTGGATACACAGTCGACGGTTTCGGGAAAGTTCCGTGTTCATGTAGGTGGTAGTGCACTCCTTGGAAAACTCGGCGGTCTGATAATCGCCGATTTGGAAATCTCAACCCATATTCTCGAGCAGCTGCTATTAAGTTTCCATCACAAGAACCGTACATGTAATTGACATCGGTGTACACAAGTTGTAAAAAGAAACATTATCAACGCTGTTCATGAGTGCAAGCAGAGAAATCAACTTTAAAGTGCTTTACGGTTTGACATAAAAGTAAATAATAGAATTTCCATAGTAACGTAGACAGTTTGTATCAAATACCACTTAATAGCATTTATTGTTTCGGCTGCTTCAGTATTTAACTAAAACAGGCCATAATTTCTTTAATAGTCGATTTAGAGAAAATGACCACTCTTTAGTTTCGACTTCTTTTTACCTCCCCTACATTTAGGTGAAATAGTGACCTGACGTTATGGGGCACCATGTATAATTTGTTGTAGTTTGAAGATTCTGATATCAACTTCGGTACTTAAAAACTGATATTGAATATGCCTATGTCATGATGGGACCTCCGTGGTCTAGTGCGAGAACGCATTGGCCACTCGAGGTCACAGCAAATGCAGTCGCTCCGTTGGGGCGATCGAATCCCGACTGGGGCGACCGCATTCGCTTAATTAAGTTTAGGGTGCATGTTTAGTATGTAAGGGACGCCCGCACCTCCGTGAAGTGAAAGCGGTTCCGGGGGGGACGGTAGTATGACTGTGTGAGAAAAAAAATGTCATGGTAAATATTTTTTTTCAATCATCAAGTTCATCTACCAGTTTCTTCTCAGAATTAAGGAAGAAACACAGGAGACCTACAGTTTAATGTCGAAGCCGAGAAGCGTTTTAGCAAGACCGATTGTCAAAGCTGTTAGAAATTGGGTGTGGTGGATTGCAGTACCAGATTTCTATACCCTGCGTGATAATGCTGGGTAATGGATACTAATAGTATAATATTTATTCAGAAAATAGGATACAATTACAAATATTTAACTAATTCTAATTTAAGCAAATAACTTTTTTATATTTGAAGATACACGCAAGCTAAATTTATTAAATTTGTAATAGTATTCTGCACATGTTTATATCTCAGTTGAATAAAATCCGATGTATCATAAGAAAACAAATATTTTTCTTTATTAAAATTACCCATTTTTGTTAAGTTAAATTATGTAGATTATTTAAATCAATGCATTGTGTTCTTAGGACAACCTATAGCAAAACAGTTTTAAAAAATTCACACAGGAAAAGTCTAAATTCCCAGAAAACACATATTTGTTTAGATATTCCGAAAACATCACATATATTCCAAAGTAAGTTTGCTTGCTGATAAGGAAACAGAAATAGGAATAGCAAAAGCTTCCAACATCACTATGTTAATAATAATAAATCCACAAAAGCCTGCAGCCTCCTAACTCCAACATCAAACAACACAGTAACACAAAAATACCCATGGGAAATGACCATATTATAAGAGAGTCGGTCCCAAGCTCTATTCAACAATCTATTTTAGGGACTTGCTGGATTATATAATTAGGTATAAATAACACAGGAGGATATTATTAATTTTTTTGAGTTTGACTTTCAAAGAAAATATTAAGAAGGGCGATTTTACACAAGTACATAAGGCTTTCATCAAATGAGAGAAAGCCGTAGCTAAATACTTTTAATACGGAGTACTTTGACATCAAAGCATAGGAAATTTCAAAGAAATAAGTGCACCATTATGTTTATTTGTTTGATAACATTAAGAAAATTACATAAATACTTGTGCGGTCGCTAAGTCTCGTATGAGATAACGCACTCGAAGAAGAAGAAGTGCGGTGGTAGGTCCGTTGGTAGAGCTCTCGTTTTTTGAGCAAAACGACCATTCTGGTTAGGGTTGGACTCTTCAGCGTATAAACATCTTCTGCTGCAACCCACTACACGCAATTCCCCAATCCGGTTTGCAACCCTGGGATCTTAATCCTAAAAAGCGTCGCTTGAATTTCTGCCGTTCGGATTCGACACTAAACTGTAAGGCCGCCTGTGTTTCTACCTTATCGCTGTGGAGAAACGCGTGACAGAAGAGGGCGATGCCCAACAGTGGGACGAAAAGAAGGTGTTAATGATGATGATATTTAATTTACATTAGTTATTATGGGAGGTTCCTGTTATTACAGTATACTAAAACGGTTGTTTTAAATGCGATTTACTGATGTAGGTGTAATGTATTCGTCTCTAGAAATGACATTGCTCGTAATGGATCTCAAGTGATAAGTATTCCATTAAAACACTTGCTGAACTTGTATTTGGATTAATACGATCTTGATTTCGTAATCTCAACAATTGACCTTTGAAAGTTGTCATGAAGAAGCAATAATTATGTTGTTTTCTTAGAGAACTTGATAATTAACTAATCAAATTCACTTTCGCTATCCGTATTATAATCCACGTAAGTCCGTTTAAAAAGCTTGTAAGAAAATAAAATCAAGCCTTTTCTTCCGCAAGGGTAGCACGTGCTCCGTAGTGGACCATCGAACAACCTACGCGTAAACACCCTCTTTTGTAGACCTAATCGATATTTGTGTCTGTGTTTTCCTGGCGGAAATGAAAAAAGGAAATGTAGTTGCAAGTTAAAGGCAATTCCAATCCCAACAATATTTCAATTTTCTCTCGAATTGCCTCCGCAGTAGAGTGGGGAAAATGTTTTTCGCCTCACGAAAGGGTGCAAAATTGTCTCAAAGATTGTTTAGGTAGCTGAATGTTAAACCTGATAATTAATAGGATTACTCCGAGCGTACTGAGGAAGTGAAAGCGTAAATTCAGGCAAAGAGTTAAAGGCAGGCAATTTCCGATATAATACCTTCCCTTAAATTGCGAAGATTTTTAAGCTTCCTTCTAAATACATTTTCAGCGATATCTGTTGGAGCAAAAAGCACAGCTTAAAAAAGCATTGGCTAACTGAAAAAATATTTTCACAAAACTACTTTAGTCCAAAACAGAAATTATTCTAATTGTATTATATAATAGTCCAATTATAAAATAGTTGTATTTTTAAAGTAATAATAAAATTATAATTTCCTTAACGGGATTCTCAACCGGCCTGGGAATACGAAACATAGTGAAACTGTTTTCGTAGGCAATCCAAGATATTTTTTGTTTATCTTTTGATAATTGACCATGTCTATCTATTAGACGAATACAGTATGATCGAAAATGATTGACGGGGACGGGATATCGATTTATTCCGATTATTACAGCAAAATGTTCCACTGTGTTCGAGAAACTGATGTTTACAAATATTTGTATTTCCGGTATGTGCGCGTTTTGCTTGTGAACTATTAGTTCTACGAGTATTGCAAACGTTTTGTGTATTCCTTGTTCCTGTATTCGACATTGTAACGTACTAACAATATTTTCCAAGACTCAGGGGTAGTAATCGATCGTTTTATTAAGTAAGACACTCAAATTACAAAGTTTTGTATTGTTTAAAGATACCAAGTGTGTGATTTAAGTTTAACATGGTGTTAGAGCGGGATACATTTATTTTAGGAGTCTATATTCGAGCTGAAGCACGTGACCAAAATTATATTTGGCAGTACTCCCATCGTTCTTGGTCAATCAGTTCTAAGAACAATTCTCAACGAAGCGGTCGGCTGTGAAATTTTCGATCACATCGTACCACGAAACAGGCAGCAACTGTAAAGGAAAGTTTTAGGGCAAAGCATCTGCGTTTACGGAAGACACTGTGCGTGATATTCAATAGCGGATGGATACAACTATCAAAAAATCATTAAAATGTATGTTTCGTCAAATGGGTTCAGCATAATGTTATTTTTGTTACTGCGTTACTGAACAATTACATTATTGGTGTTTCATACACTACGTATCAGAAGGCTTGCAACAAGATACTGTATATACCACCCAAAGAAAGTAGCAGTTGTTCAAGAGCTTTTGCTATCAGATTTTAAATTTGACATGTTTCAGCGATGAGACATGGTTCCATCTTACACTGCGCTGTCGAGAAGAAGAATAATTATTAGAGTACATCAATGTCAACAATTACAGATAACTAGTATTAAGACCGTTTACCGAGCAAATCACGATAACTCCACTCTGGGTTTTTCCAACAAGATGGTGCAGCAGCTCACGTAGCACGTGCAACATTCATATTTCTAACGAAATTTTTTAATGGCATAATAATAAACAGACATCGTTGCCCATCGCGATCGCCCGACTTTTCATCTCTCGGATATTTTATTGTTGAACATCTTAAAAACGTTGTATATGCCTATTACAGAAGCTCGTCGTGAATGCCGCGAATTAAATCACACTTGGCTGACAGTTGGCAGCAATTTTTGACAATATGAAGCGCAGAGTTAATGTTTAGTTAAACAATAATGGGAGCATTTAGAGCAACTATTGTAGGTAACAATATTACAAATTTTTACGTTAATTAAAATGTATTTTTACGATAAGAAATTATGCTAAAGACAAATCTGATAGAATCTGTGTTATTTACTGATTTAAATAATATTAATTTTTTTGCGTACAGGTTAAGTTCTGTAATATAATAATTTATGCACAACATAAATCATAATTTAAACCAGATAAAGTATAATTATAAAATGTGGTTGTGGGCCAGAGGCTAGCGTATTAGACTTCTACTCTGAAGGCCTGGGGTTCAATTCCTAGCACCGGAACATCGGAACAAAGGCCGTTCTGCCTCGCAGAGCAGCGATGTATTTTGCCTAATTCCCCTCTTGTAGAATTGTTTATATGTTCCGTGGTTCGGAGGTGGTTAAGCTGTAGGTTCTCTATGTCTGTGCTACTTTAAAAGGCGCATGTGTTAGAAGGTCCCTACCACTTGTAAGAGAAAACCCAAAGCACCTAAATAAAAGTATTTAAATTTTCTACAGATAATTATATATTGTTACGGGCCAAACGAGTTTTTTCGTCGGATTGCAGCAGGAAAGATGGAAGTGCCTTCGGCTTAACTCAGAGGAGTAAGGGTGGTTCACGAGAAATGCTTAAGGGAAGGAAATCTAACGTAGTAGTATACAGGGTAAGTCGCAAGTAATGGGCGCCACCCTCCAGGTTGCAGATCAACGCAGGTTCTCCAGGAGAACCAGGAAGGCCTAGAAACCAGCAGCTTACGGGAATCAAACTGATCTTTATTGTACCTCCTCCTGTATACAATGTTGTAACGGGGTAAAAATGTAAAGATTGAATTAAATTGCTGAGTAATTAGCAATCTCAAAAACTCCACATTTTGCGTTCAGAAGATAAGAGTGCTGAACAACAAACATCTGTCACCGTCGTCATCCGAGAATTCGCCAGGAGCAAACGTTCCTTTCCCGTGGAAGTGGGAAGACGAACCTATCCGACCGCCCCGAGATAGGGAGTATAAAACCCCAGCGAGGACAATTTAAAATCACTTTTTGACTCTTATTTCCTGGCTCTTGAATTTATTCAAAAGTCAGAAATATCAGTCGTGCTTTTTCCTTTAAGAATTGTTCTTAAAAGATCCCAGTTAAATATTCCGATCCTGTAAAATTAACCCAGTGAATACAGTCCAGTTTAATTAAATCCGTACCATACCTGCGAGTGAATTAATTTTCCAGTGTTTGCCGGTGTTGCATTAACCGTTTAACAATTTTTATATTTCCAGTCCGATTTTTCGACGCCGAGCTATCTGCCAGCCTTCAACCGCAAGCAGCCGCCGTGAAAGTTTAATCGAGCCATTGGATTCGTTTTACATTTGTTTTGCAGTGAAGTTGGTAATTATTTATAGTTCAACCTGCTTGGCTATTTTAATATTGTTTATACCCGACCGACCGATTTCCGTGTTGTAGACCTTTATATCGCTGGACGGGGGAGTGTTTGAACTCTTCCACGGCGATAAAAAGTTCTGCCAGTAAATTATTATAACGTTTCGAATCAGTGTTCAAATTGGTGCCGTAGGAACGTTGTAATCTTTTCTTTTACCAGTTGAACCCCCTGTATAAAATTTGCCGTGAGCGTGGCGAAACTGTCAAGATCCGTCAAATTTTAATTTTGAGTACCCTGTATACTTGGACGAACCGGAGTAGTTTCGGATACCCTAGAACGATACACAGCCTTCAGACACAGAGAAACTTTTTGTGCAAGACTGTGTGATATATTTGTCCCGTATTTTATTTACGTAACGACCAGAGAAACTTTTGGCCGGCGAAATAAGATTTGCTTAACACTGTGCCCGATAATTTCCCACTGTAAAATTCAGAGTCCCGTCCAAGTAAGATTTATTAGAAAGCGAAGCCAGGTTAAACAAAATTCGAACCAAATACACTGTGACAAACGCGTAGCTTGAATTTTGCAATTCCAGGAAAGCTAGTATAAATTAATTCCTGTTTGAAATCGTTATTTACCGTAAAATTAAGAGTAATACCTACCGAATGTTTATGTCAAACTGCTAAGTTGAAGGAACCCAGAGAAACTCGACCCGAAGCGATCACTGGAGATTTTAGTTATAAAATTCATGTATCTTTTCGTAAAGTCGACCTACACTGTGATAATCTTTATTCACAATCACCAACCTGAATTATTTACCAGAAAACTTGCACGCTCGCGAATTCACAATAAGATATAATCGTGTATTTTTCTGTCACTTTAATTAGAGCAGCAGTGGCAGCCATCTTGCCACCTACGAACAACCCGGCGCAAGTTCACGGACGGCAGCCAATCAGCGTCCGCTTCTTGACGAGTAGCGACAACGACCCTGAGTCGGTTGGAGCTACCAGAGCGGAGCGCAGGTCCGTACCCAGAATTTTCGCATACTTACTCGATACAGAATTTAATTTTTATTTGTGTACAAACATATTATATTTATTTTACACATTTCTTAATAAACCTATTGTTATTTACAAGCTGTTATTACTGATCCCTGGACATCTCACGAGCTTACCCGAGCAATATAAGCAATCTAACGAGTGGCCCAATAAGCAAAAAGGACGCACCCTTACAATGTCTACAAAATTCATACACACAATAAAATACACCAGAATGAAAGATTGTACTACATTTTAGCTGCATTCAAATCTATTGAGTAAACTATAGCACACAATTTAGAAAACTATGGGCTAAATACAGCCGTGTTCGGACGTCCAAACGCCGTCATTGTCTTACGATATTTACTTTAATGAACAGATGTATGCAGCCAGCGTCGTTCGAGTTTACAGATTTAATTAAACTTTAACCTTAACAAGTAATGAAACACTGGGCACCTGCAGGTTGCCTCACTTGCAAGGGAATTAAACTGTTCTATTTCTTAGTTACCAACGAAGCACTGGTAAACAGGGGAAAACAATCACTGTATAGTACATTGGAAAGTTTTACCTTAGTTTTCTTCGGTAGGGAGTAGAGAGAGAGGAACAATTGTGAGTGTTCTTAGGTTCGTCGAGAAGCAGACAGAAACAATCGCAGGCACGCCACGAAGGCTAGATCACGACTGCACCAGCAATCACCAACACGTTCTTCAGGAAACAGGGAATTTCGAGTGCTCTTGTCATCAGGAACGAAATGGGGTTCGATCTTTAATCCGCATAAGCAATAAGCAAATTCGCAATAAATTGCCTTCCAATGGTTAAATCCAGCGTGTTTCTTAAATCCGACACTTGTCGATGATTCTGTTCATCCCACGGTGATAACAGCGATACGAAAATTCACGCGATGGACACCTATCGAAACCCAAACCGCCCTTGCAGTACTTGTTGTCAGCACTGAGGTCTAAGCAAGCAACCGGATCGGAAGGAAATCTTAAATCTACTTCCGAAAAAAACGAATATAGTATCCAGCAGCTGGAAAATTTCACCATATGACGAAAGACTTCTAGAACAATTAACACGTAGGGCTCCCTCAAGGGCGGGAATATTTCCTGCAAACGTTCACGGTCACGCGTATAGACAAAATATTCATCGGTATTTCTCTAGGATGACAGAAACATAGTCCACTAGGCTGTATTCGGGAAATAATAAGATAGTAATTGGCTACGGGGTGGCCAATAAAAAAAACTTCAATCCGTCAGAAGGGGCAAAATCAAAAGAACGACACATTTTGTGAAAAAAAAACTTTGTATGGAAATTTTTATTAACAAACATCTGACTAATTTTCTAATTCACCGCGCCATAAAAAATTTTATTGCACACCCTTGGAATTACTCAAGGGCAGATTAAACAATGAGAAGACAAGAAAAAAACAATACATTCAATTATTGTTGAACACATTGTAGTAGCTTAGCTAGGTTGCGATAACTAGAACACCGAAAAATATGCTCTAAAATCCTTTGAAGATGCAGTTTATATGCACTTTAAGATTGATTAAATATGCAATATAAAATTAATATGTACAACAAAAGCAACATATGTGCACTTACATATTTTTTTGAAAATTCAGGTTGTTTAAAATGAATATGTATTTGCAAACAAAACGCACTTGAGATATTAATCATTTATTACTTAAAAAATATAAATACGCATTCAATATTTTATTATATTAACTATTTGCATAAATCAATAAAATTAATAATAACCTTTAGAAGGTTTATTAGGTACATATTTCACCTTGAGAATAACTGAAATTAAATTCTACCCGTTCTGGGATAACAATGCTATTATCATACAATCTTCTGGAAAGTTTAGGGGTAAAGCCTAAAATAAGAAGATAAAATATTACATATGTACCGCTTAAGCACTTTTACAATTTCCAAATTGGGATAAACCCTCTATTCTCTTTTGCAACAACTGCCTAAAATAATTTTTGAATATTAACAGCCATAAAATCCAGGTATAACAGATGTTTCACGGATTTCACAGAAAAAAAATTGAGATAAGAAAAATGTATGTTTTCGACTACATTTTAGTAGAAAATTTAAATTTTTCTATTATACAGGGTGTCCCACAAGGTCACCGCTTCGTATATGTAATCTTTATACCAAATATAGTTAAAAATTTTAGTAAAGTTATACCCCAAAAAAACCATTTTCAAAATATTGTGTGTACAATTTCAGGAAAGCCAGTATTTATTTTTATTTTTATTTAGTTTAAATTCACCATAATGATTGTTCAAAATGACTACCGTTGCCCTCGAGATACATTCTGGCTCTTCTTAAGAGAGATCTGGTTGCCCTACGTAACATATCATTGTTATTCCGAATTAGTTCTGCTGCTTCAAAAAAACCTCTCCTAAGACCTGCAACTGTCTCTGATGGTGTTTGGTATACCATATTTTTCATATGGCCTCACAAATAATAATCTAAACAAGTTAAGTCCGGAGATCTTGGGGGTCAGGTGTGCTGTTCTCCTCTACCAATTACACGTCCTTCAAACAGCTGATTCAAAAATTGTTTTCCACGTAACGTAAAGTGTGCAGAGCACCATCTTGCTGGTACCACATACCATGTCTGATCGCTAGAGGGACATCATGTAACAATCCTCCCACGTGATCTCCTAGAAAATTTAAATATCACTGTTGTGGATATTTGCTAATTGTCGAAGATACCTTAAACTAGTTTCGACCCTGTTGAAGCATTATTTTGTGCAGTTTTTGAAACTCTATTCTATTCTCTATTCTATTCGATTTATGTATACATGGCGTTTCACGACCTATGTCACTACTTCGTGTAACATATCATTTTTATTCCGAATTAGTTCTGCTGCCTCAAAAATACGTCTCCTAAGATCTTCAACAGTCTCTGATGTACGCAGGGGTACCATCTTGCTGGTACCACATACCATGCCTGATCGCCAGAGAGACATCATGTAACAATCCTCCCAAATGACTTTCTAGAAAATTTAAATATCTGTCGGCGGTTAAATGGTTCTTTAAAACGAATGGACCAATGGCATGTTATCAATAATTCCACACCAGATATTCACTGAAAACCTATGTTGGTAATGTGCCACTGTGCTTTCGTCTGGATTCTCCCAATCCCAAGAGTGGCTTTTCCTTCTGTTCATTGATCCATTCCTTGTAAGTGTTGCCCATCCGTGAATAAAATTCTATTACTTAGGTTTCGATTTTGAATGATCCAGCGGCAAAATTCCATACGACTAGCAAAATCTGTAGGTAAGAGGGCTTGAACAGGCTGGATATTAAATGGATATAAACCATGACGTTTTAACGTTCTCCAAGCTCGCATTCGTGGTGCATTAACGTGTGCCCGGCGAACAGAGGTGCGGGAATTATTATTAATATTTCGCAGTATGTTGTCCTCATTGTAATAACTTTGTCGCTACTCGTCCTGCTAAACAACTATAATTAGTTCTGGAAGTGTTCTAATTTTGAGATAATATGCTAATGCTTGGCTGTGGGATTTTATAGGTAATGAATGATATGTTGAAAAACGTCCCATAATTAATTTTACCTATATCATAAACATGATTGATTTCAGTTTATTTCTGTTTTGCTCTAACACTTTTTTGGTCATAAGTTCTTAACAATGTTCCAAACATTTTGTCCCTTTATTGCAATGTTAGGTATATCATCTAGCGAAAAATAACAAAATGTGGAAATGTTCCATATTAATGTAGTTGTGATGACAATAAGAAACCCTTATTTTAACTAGTTTTAAAGCACTTCAGTAGCTCCTTAATATTCCCAGAAGAGCAACTGTATTTCCTAAAGCTTTAAAGCTTTACGTAGGAAATTACCACAATAGCAAGGAAGCAAAGAAGTCTTAAAAAGATTTCATTGACTGGCAAGAATAATTGCAGTCGTTTTTGTACTACAACCGCCGTCAATGAAGAAAGTGCACTGACTTATTCCGAAAACAGACTTCTGAAGTGGATTCCATTTATCTCAGCGGCCGCATCAACTTCTGTTTCTACAGTTTCAGCGTAAACAACAAACTAAAACGAACAACCCTCAACGACATTCAGACGCCACCACAAGAATTATTGCTGGATATATATTCTGTATGGCATTAGGGTCGATATCCCTCTATTCTAGAAATTCTGTACTGTCATAGGGGTCATCCATCAATGATGAAATCTTTACTTGATATGAACACAATGAAAACATCCTGATGCATTTAATGAAAATATCTCGCATTGTTAGCGAAAAATAATGGTCAGCTTCGAATACCGGTTCAATATTGTTGAGTATCTTCATTTTTTGCTGAAGTTGTTTCGGAAATTATTTTGGAACATAGAAATGGGATTTAAAATGCTTCACATACAACCACGACGTGGCGCAGACAAGGCAATATTAAAACTGTTAAGACTTTTACGTTACTGAAAGAAAAGTTAAATTATATAAAATACGTGAATTAATTGACTTTTGCACTTTCAAAACTTTTCAGTTACACATTATAAAGCCGCTTATGTTATGGACCGAAAAATTAAAGCGTCGGTTTCATCGCTGCTCTTGACGTTAATTTAAGAACTCAATGTCGTGAAAATTTATTAAATTTATTGGGTTCTACAGTATTATTTCATACAGAATTTAACCCGGATTCAAAATTGAAATAATTTGAATACAAGTAAGCCTAAAGATTTGTGAAGTTGGCGAAACAACATTGGGCGTAGATTCTGAAATAGATGTACAAATTTTGCGGCCAATTTGCGCCCATTTGCGCTCTAAAAATAAATGTTTCCGAGTTATTATGAAGGCGCTAAATGTTTCGTGAACTTCTTGCTAGCAACATTTTGCGCCCAATTTTCGCCTGCTTGCGCCATCAAAACCAATTTCAAATTTTCATTCGTTACCGAGTTATAATGAAAAAACTAAATGTTTCGCCAACTTCGCGTGCGATAGAGAAACAATTTCTGATTTTTGAAATTTCTTTGCTGTAAATATTTTGCGCCTAATTTGCGCCCATTGGCGCCGTTAAAATCAAGCTCATATTTTTAATTTGTAACTGAATTATTAAAAAATTAGGATAATTAGTGCCGCAATCGTGATTTTGGAGAAACAATTTCGGGTTCTTGTAATGTTTTTTCGGATTTATCTCATTTTTTTTCTATGTCTTTTGCGCTGTATTTGCGCTCATTTGCAGCGCTAAAACTAAGTCTAATTATTAATATGTAACCCAGTCATTAAAATTAGGATAATTAGTGTAGCAATCATGAATTTGGCGTAACAATTACAGGTTTTTGTAATATTTTGTCTTGTTACGGGCCAAACGAGCTTTTCCGTCGACCCGTAACCGGATAGGTGGAAAAAGGCCTACAGCTTAGCTCAGAGGAGTAGGGGGAGTTATCGGAAATCGCTTACGGGAGGAAATCTTCCTAGTTGTGTGCAGAGTGGGTCAAAATTAGTGGGCGCCAGCTTCCAAATACAGCTGATTGTAGGTCCTCGTGGAAGGCCGAGGGCCAGCAAGTTACGGGAATCGGACTCACCTTTATTGTGCCTCATCCTATATATATATATGAAGCTTGCAAAATTCATGCACAAACAAATACGAATACAAAATAATAAAAGATAAACTGAATTTTAAAACACATATAATATAATTATTGGTAATACAAAAGAATGACAGCAAAAGGTGATTTTAATAACGCTATTTTACAGATAGTCAAATTGAGCGCTCAAACAAAGGGACTCGCCGTCACTGCGCGCATAAATGGTCTAAACCACTACGGGGCCAGCGGCGTCAGAGCTTACACGAATGACACAATATAGATATAATTAACCTTTACATTTAGTAATACAAAAAACTATCTGCGACTAAGGTCGCTCTTGTTACAAACAACAAAAAGGTTCAGTCACTTGGGATTTTGCAAGCCTACGCGTAAGAAAAGGGTTTTTTTCATTACACAAAAAAACGGGTACTTTCTTCGGAACAAAAAAACTTAGTTTCTTTACCTTGATGCAGGAACGAGGCGGAGACAGGCACAATTTGGTTTACAAGATGCGGGAACCGTCTGGAGATGTTTTCAGATCCGGGCAAAAAGGTCGACGTTCTAGGAAATTTCGAAGACCGGAGTCTGGCGAAGATCTAAGGCCGACTGAAGAGCTAACGCGAAGTGAACCCGCATCTCCCCCAAAAATCTTGCAACATATTACGAAATATCATGAAATATTCCAGAACAATTTCGGTACGTGAATTCGCAGAAAGCGTCCAGGGCCAGGCGCGAACAAAACAATACTCGGCAATTTGGGCTTACAAAGGGAACTGTCAACATAGCTTAATCTTAGAAAAACAAAATAGCGAAAACTGTTATTAACATAAAAATGGTAATTAAAATATCGTTTTTGATTCCCACGAGCGGCAATTAGAGTACGACATTAATTCAAATGTAGCGGCAAATTAAAAAAAAACATAACAGTCTGTAAATATTTTGCGCCTTATTTGTGTCCATTTGCGCCGTTAAAACCAAGTTCTCTTTTTAACTGGTAACCGAGTTATTAAAAAAAATTAGGATAATTAGTGTCATAAGCGTGAATTTTTTTTTCTATATGTATTTTTCGCTGTATTTGCGCTCATTTGCGCCGCTAAAACCAAGTTAAATTTTTAATTTGTAGCCAAGTTATTAAAAATAATTAGGATAATTAGTGTCGCAAACGCCAATTGGGCAAAATAATTTCGGATTTTTGTAATTTGTTTTGTCCGTAAATATTTTGCTCCGTATTTGCGCCCACTTGCGCCGATAAATCCAAGTACAAATTTTTATTGGAAATCGAGTTAAAAAAATTAGGAGAATTAATGTCGCAAACGCCAATTTGGCAAAACAGTTTCAGATTTATGTAATTTTTTTGTCTCTAAATTTGTGCCCTATTTGCCCCGATAAAATCAAGTTTACATTTTAATTTGTAACGGATGTATAAAAAAATTATGATAATTAGGGTCGCAATCTTGAAGTTGGCGAAACTATTTCGGATTTTTGTAATTATTTTTCTATAAGTAATTTTTGCTCTATTTGCGCCCATTTGCGCCGTTAAAACCGAGTTCTAATTATAATTTGTAATGGAGTTACTAAAAAAAATGAGGTTAATTAGTGTTGCAAGCGTGAAGTTGGCGAAACTATTTCGGATTTTTGTAATTTTCTTTTGTAAATGTTTTGCGCCCAATTTTACGAAGTTTAAAGCAAGTCCAAATTAGTTAGAATAGTTATTTTCGCAAGCGTGATTTTACATTTTTCTTTGTAAGTATTTGACGGTTAATTGTCCCCAATTCGGGCTGTACAAATTATGTAATTTCTAATTAGTAATTAGCTAAATAAATTTATATTCAGGAAAACGTAAATGTATTTTGTCAACTTAAGATATGCTCGAATCACCTCAGTTTCTGGTAAGGTATGCTTTTCGGTTTATAAACAGATATTATATTATAATTACATTATTTGCATTCCAGTAAGATAATATCAACATCAACCTAAAGGGATTTCTATTAGATTTTGTTAACTCTTATTACTCTATTACGATCATAAAGATTTTGCCCCATATTTTACAACATTATAAAAAAACAGTTTAGTATTAGAATATAAGAATTTAATAACTTAATTCAATTATTGATAAAATTATTGGTATAATATAATTGTATGTATAATTATACTTGAGCCGTCTATTCCGAAACACGTACAGTTACAGTTACCTAGTTCATAGGTATACTGTGATGTGGTGGGGCTCCTTCTTGCTGATAACAGAAGTTATTGCAGCAATTCTAAATTACAATTGCCTAAATGTAATGCCTCACTTTCTGCCAAACGCATTATTATTATTATATCAAATATTCACTAAAAATCTGGCATATACAGCGTGGGCTAACTAAGTTCTCCCTTCCTGAAAGTGGTTAAGGCAACCCAACACAACACATAGCATGGACACCAGAATCATTTTTTCTGTAATTTAATGAAATTAGTAAACGTTGCCTATTTCGTCGAGCTGTCTATTTACTTCAATTTTAATTAAGAAGTTTTAAATTGTAACGTTCGTCCATTTTCCGGGAGGTCGTCTTAGAAATTTGGATGTTCGTTGTATTTACCCCGATAAATTTAATTAGTAAGTTAGTGAACTCGTCGCGGAGACGATTTTAATTCTGTTGCGGTGCGCACTTACTTTTTCTTAGGAAGAAATTGAGTGTGGCTTCGTTGCTAGTAGATATATTATCTCTAGGTAGTTTTAAAGCCGATTACTGAATCGAATTCGGGGTAAACCCAATACAATAAAGCAGTGGGAATACCGTGTGGTTTCCTTTTTCGTTTTGACGAATGAATTAACCTGATTACCCTTTTTGGAGTATAACAATGTAGGACTACAGCCTCTTAAGTGTTTTGCTTCCGATTACTGCTCCTGATATCATCTAAATTTGTCCCTATTTCTTCCGTCATTCCAAATATACATTTGGTGCAAAGCTCCGATAAATATTTTAATATCTAGCTAAGTCGAAGATTATTATCGCTATTCCGACCACACTTTTAGTGCATGTGCCGATATGGACCGCTGCATTTTGAAAGTACTATTTGAACCCCGTAGAAAAAAAATTGTTGGCTCAGTGACGTCAGTCTAGCTGTAACCTTTCTTAGTTTTGCTATTTTTGTCCTTGAGGGCGTTGACCACGCTTAAGTCAACTTACCTTGGAGCTTTCTTCGAGCTTCGATACTGAGAAGATACCAGTTATCTGTATAACTATAATCAGCAGTGGAGATAACTTGAACAACCTTCTTCTGCCATTTGTTTACTGGACCTAATATTTAATTTACATTGTATTGTGTTAACTGGTTACGCAGTTAGTTTCTTATTACTAGTACGACTTATTAAGGCTTGTTCAATTGTTTACCTTCCTACTTTGTGTGTATTATGTTAACAGTTCGGAGGTAAGGAGGAAGCATAACTGGGTAAGTCCGATTTCCGTAAGCTGTTGATCCTTGTCCCTTTCTCGAGGATCCACGCAAAGCTTAGTTTGAAAAGATTCGTCCACTTATTTTATCATACCCCGTATATCGCTTTATTAAACACTTTATTCCTGTAATTGTGTTCCGCGAACTCCCTCTACTCCATGAGCTATGTGACAAGCGCGTTTGGACGGTAGGTTGCTTATTTTTGGCGAATTCCGCGGAAATTGGCTGCAGTTCCGAATTCATGCATCAGGTGCTATCCAACTAGAAAACCACCGTATGAAAAATAGTTAGACTACTTGAAGCTTTTTTAAAAAAGGAGGGAAAATTTGTTAATTTCAGAAGATACAGGCCCAGAACGATTGCGAACATGAAAATGAGCTATTTTTAATTTACATTGTATCAAAGATTTTGGTTGGTTTTTTTAGAGCCGATTTTCCTTAAATTCTGAAAAATGAGTTACGAAACAAATTACATAGCTATGAAGACACTTAGAAGACCACTTGTGACCGAGATATCGGCGACCACACACCTACCTACGGAAGAAAAATTTATTAACCACTTTTTTGGGTTCTTAATCATCCAAAGCGGATATCACCAATTAAATCTCAAAGTGTAATTTTTTGACGAAATCAATACTTTACCTGTACAATGTATGGAAAATTGAGATCACGATATCCCTCTGTGCACTGCATTTCAATACGTATTTTGATAGCACAGTTATCACTATGACTTCTAACGAATAATATTACTCAACTAAGTTCATTTCCCGATGTGTATTAAGTTTAGCACGTATCTGATGTGGAGGTAGAAGTAGAAGCTTTCTACGAAAGTAATTACTTAGAATCTAATGTACCACGACCTACGTTCAAAATCGTGTATTAAGGAATCAGTATTTAATTCAATTACTCGCAAGTTTATTTGCTTGAACTTTTATATTATTCTTGTTAATGAGGCTCTTCTATAAACTTCAAGCTAACTAGGTAGACAAGAATGCAGACTTAAAAAGATTTCAAATATGTTTTTGGGTATCTTCCATGTCGTCGTATATACATTCATTCATATTATTTGCAACGATTGCGGACATCTCAATCTCTGTATGAAAATACTTAAAAGAAGAACTATGTTGAAAGTCGCTTAATCCATCGGTTTTTCGGGATAATTCAATGCTTGTAAAAATCGACTTTCCTTGAAAGTCTCCGTGATTCACGAGGAGAGGTAGAGGATTGATGGCGACGGGCGTTTGTGGAAAAAAGTTCAGCTCCGATTCTCAACGGTTACAAAGCCACCACCGCTTGAATCTTAAAAAATCTTTTGAATGGCGCAGTCGGTAGCAAAGTAATGCATTTGGGATAACGAAATCTGGCGAGTTAACTTAAATGCATGTTATTGTTAACATATTTACAACCTAGTACTTGGAGTCTTGGATGTAGCGATTATAGTTGTATTTAAAGGGTTTCTATAGAATCATCAACATTTTTGTGTAGACTTCATATACAGAGTGCTTTAGGAGAGAGTGCATACCTAGCATTCGAAAAATAGGCAACCCAAAATTCATATCGCAAGATCCTAATTCTCTTTTTCTGCTTTCGTTATTTCCAGAGCCTGTGTTTACCGGATAATCATTCTTGAGATGTAGGTCCACCAATCTCGCCATCTTTTTGGTTGTGTGCCTGATAGTCCTCGTTTTACATTTCTTGCAATTTTCCGCGTTCTGTTGTCGTCCATCCGTTGTACATGTTCGTTCCACTTTCGCCGGTTATGTCTTTCTAACGATCGCCTGGTACCTTTCTATTCTTTAATTTGTTCATAGCTTCTCTTACTTGTTGTTCTGTAATGGTTACCTCATTTCGACTTGTAGGTAGTTCTTCATTAGATTCTGTTTTGCCATGGTCATTGTGGTATAACTCCGTGAAGTAATTTACCCATTGTCTTTCATGTATATCATTTACTTCTTTATATTCATTAAATGATTTTCTTCTTCCTCTCAGTAGTGTTAAAGAAAACAACTAAATATTGTCTATTAATACCTACATTTAAGGATTTCAAATATGATGCAGTAGTAAGCAGTTTCTATATTTAGCAAATTTTCAACCCGCCTTGCGTTATTTCTTTGCTACTCCTTCGTCCCCTTTATGAGCAAGCCCTTGCAATGTAATCAGTCTGCAAGCTTCTCTGATTCTTCTGTTTTTCAAATCATGCACATTAACAATGAGAATTTTGCAAACATCATTAATTGAACCCCACAAAAAGAAATCCAACGGTGTAAGAGCAAGGCACAGGGAAACCAAGAAAAAGGAGAATCTCTGGCAAACTAATTATTTCAAATATTTGATTTCAATACCGGGTCTACATCCACATGGCAGTGCTCGAAGGTACTATTTTACTGGTCGTAGTATTTCATTTAAATCCACTTCTTCAAATAAGAGTGGCGGCAATATGCAATCCAACTTTTAGAGGTGGTGAAGTTGGCTTCTACTTGACGGCGCTGAGCCTTCGGCGCCACAACTCATATATTATGGTTATATAGAATTAACATGTTGCAGCAATTCATTAAATGTATATTCAGGAACCCGAAGTTTTTTGTATGATGTAGACCAAGAATCGGCAACTTCTTCGAGGTATCTGGCCACTTGTGCAGTGAATAAGGAAGGGATTTTTTCTAAGCATAGCTATGAAACCACTAACACTATCTTAACTCTTAAGTAGGGAAATAGTATATTCTTCGGTCCGCGAAATCACTACCCTTCCGGTGAGTACCTGCGAGCCATTGGGGTTACAGTAGATCTATTATACCATGTCATAGATTCACTATAATATAGAATCTATCTAAGGTCCAGAATCTCACAAGACAGATTTTTCAGTTCAGGAACTCTATCAATTGCAATTAATATTCCAAAAATCTAAAGTTTTCTACTCTAATTAAAGATTTTGCCGATAAAAAGGCCCGAAAGATTAACATCGGATATTAATAAAACCTTACTTAAAAATTTTGTACTATAGGTACTAATTGGTCATTTTTGTGCATCTAAAAATTATATGGCTTTCTTTATGAACATAATACTAGAACATACATACAGAAATAAATCTCCTTAGATTTTTTATTCTGAACCTGAACTAAAGTTACATGGTATGGATAAAGCTGACCTGCTCCAATGATCCTTGAAACTGAACGGGGGCTAATTGCTGTCTTGAGGAAGCTCTTTGACTAATATGAGGATCTTCAAAACTAGCTGCCATTACCACAGTTTTCTTTGATTCACTTGTTGCTGTTCTGCTATTATCCCTTTTAATTGGTAACTAATTTTCCTTAGTTCTGTTTCAAGTTTCCAAAAGCATTTATTAGTAGGGCACCTTCGCTATGGATATCCTTCACCATATAGTTTTGCAGCCGCCGAAGCATTTCAACGACATTCCCAAAGACTAAGAGCCTGTTTTTTCTGCGTTCAAATACACATTAGCCAAATTTTGTTTAAGTTGAATGAGGCTTTACTTAAATGAATATACTGTCAAGCATCTCAACTAGACATCTTTGATTCATAACACCGTCAATCAACGTTTAGGTGTCGCTTGCAATATATATTTTGAGATGCCTATTTTTGGAATGGTAGGCTTCTATTCTCTCGTGAATTACCCTGTATTATACAGAGCTAGCTCAGGCATACATTTAGGTTTAATTATTAAATTGTTTCGTAATTCTGGAAAATGTGAATCGAAGGTTTGGGCTTTTCCGAGAGCGTTTTTAAAAATTAATGTACAGATTTCAAAGTTCAGAATATACCTTTCTAGACATTTATCAGACGATGAAGGAAAAACCAAAACGTACTGAATAGTAACAAATTAAAATGGTGATACAGAGAACGTATTTATTATTTTGCTCTACTTGTACAGTTCGTCAACATTAAAGTGTTAAATACGATATAAACTGAAAGAGTTGATTCGGTTAGTTTGCTATTGCCATTTTGAGACGCAACTACAAAGTATACAAGCGCGTGCTCTTTATGTCTGACAGTTAATCGTTAAAAGCAACAACACAAGTGCTGCATATAAATTAATAGAATAATTTTATGAAAATTATAACCAATTGAATTTGATGAGCATAGAAACTCGGTTTTGCATAAAAACTAGTAAATTAATTCCATTTTAATAACCATGAAGGTAAATTCCTATAAAAAAAGGGATGACACGATTAGCAGGATGTGCTGTAGCATTGTCCTGCTGGGAGTAACCATTTCTAATTTCATCATCATGAAGTTTATTGAAAAAGGGGGTTAAGATACTCTGAAAATAATAATCGGCAGTTCAATTTTCTGTAAATATCTTGTAAACTAATTGTTTTCTTGAAACAGCGGCATACAAACTGATCTTTTGTGGATGTAACGGTGTTTCTTCAAACATATGCGAATTGTCTGTTGTCCATATTCTCATATTATGGTTGTTAATATAACCATCGAGGTGAAACCAGGCTTCATCGCCGAACTAAGTAAGATCTAATATCTCATTATTATTTATGTCGTTTAAGAACCAGTTAAAGTAATTTGTTGTAGGTTGGAAATTACACGTAAAAGTCGATAAACCATTTTCATTTATTATGTAAGTAAATGAGATAGGGACACATGGCATTTAGGATGCGGGCTACAGCCAGTGTAGGCTGTACAAACTCGCTATATACAATCACCTCTTGATTAGACTTGCGTAGTAATGTCACGTGAAGATGTCACATGTCAGCTGTTAGCTGTCGCTTTGGCTGTTTGCACTGTCTGACGTCGTGGTGTACGAGTTATTTAGCAATTTTTTGTGTAAAACGGTTGTTTTCAGAAATAATTTTTGCTTGAAATATGGCCATTTGTGATAGCAAGGGAAAACTGTTCGATCGCAAAGTTGTTACGGGCCAATCGAGCTTTTCCGACGACCCGTAACCATATAGATGGAAAACGGCCTGCAGCTTAGCTCAGAGGAGTAGGGGGAGTTCGTGAAAATCGCTTACGGGAGGAAATCTTTAGTTGTGTACAGGGTAAGTCAAAATTTGTGGGCGCCACCTTCCAAATCCAGCTGATTCTAGGTCCTCGTGGAAGATCGAGAAGCGAACAGCTTACGGGAATGGAACTCCCCTTTATTGTGCCTCCTCCTATATATTTAAGCTTGCAAAATTCGTACACAAACAAATACAGAGCACACAAAAATAAAAGAGGCAGTACATTTTAAAACACATTTAATGAAATTATTGAAATGGCGATACAAAAAGAAAAGACAGGAAATGGCATTTTTATGGGTCTACCAATAATATTTGAACGTCCAAAAAAACAATACTCGCCGCCGTCGACGCACGATATTTAGGATATTTCAATAAATCTGTGTGGCCAATGGCGTAGAGTTTACAGGAAAAATACAGTATTAATATCTTTTTACAATCAACAATAAACAAATGGCGACTGAAGATCGCTTTTAGGTTGCATAAAACAGGTTCAATAACGTGGCATTTTGCAAGTTTGGTCGAGAAAAAAAAAGGTTTCTTTTACACTGCACAAAAAAAACTGGTTATTTACCTTGAATTCCAGTGGAGGCAGGCACAATTCCTGGGGGGTTGATTTCCAAATGCAGGTACAGTCGAGAAAGGTGGTATTTTTCCGGTCCGGGAAAACGGTGGAAAGCCTCAGGAAACCAGGCGGGATGAAACGTTGGTAGGTATGCTCCTGGGGAAGCAGATTATTCCCAACGGGGACAGTCGACGTCAACAACAGTCAACAATCACATTTTTACAGGATCAAACGCTTTTATCCGAATGAATTGAAGAAAAAAACAATCACACTTGATTGTTCTGGAACCAGGCTACACTGTTAAAACTTATTAGATCCGACCTCGTCGAAATAATACTAATTGCCTAAAGCAATATTCGGTACGATAAACTCAATTTAACAGGTGCCGCGAAAAAACCCGCTCTCCATGAACGCTCGTCTCGGATCCAAGCTTGTTGCCTACTTTATTTTCATAACGGCCCTTCCCGGAAGATGGAATTTTGGAAGGTCCGGAGCCATTAAAGGTGGAAGGCTGATTGCCTGTAAAAACGCCACACGACCCTTCGTTCCTCCAAAGAATTGCACCATATTTCGAAATGTGATGAAAAGTTCTAGAATAAGGGACACGTGAGCTCTCGGAAGTGTGTTAAGGTCAAGCGCGAGAAAATCAACATTCGGCAATTTTGAGCCTACAAAAGGGAACTGTCAACATAACTCAAACTTAGAAAGACGCAAAGTAACCAAAACTGTTAACAAACGGCAATCCAAATAACGTCCTTAATTCTTACGAAGCGACAATCAAATTAAGAAATTAACCCATATAGAGCGGCAAATTTTTAAAAGAACATAACAAAGTCGACAGTTAGTGCTGTATTTGCTTGATTGCTTTGAAGGGAAAAGGAGAATGGCGGCCATCTAACACCACTTTCATGTACCCAGAACTCAGTAAATCGATTATAAGTTAGCCAGAATTACAATTTTATTATTTTACAGCGTGTGGCAGATGCAATAGGGATTAGCGTTTCTTCGGTTAAAAAATTAAAGCCCGTGGTAAGAACGACACTGTTTTTTTTTTCAGTCTAAGTAAAAAGCCACCAGTTAAGAACCTGAAATCTTACGACTTAACCGATTCTTCAGAAATGGTAATTTGAGATATTTTTCTGAAAGTGTAGCTACGTTTCTACATTTTACTATCCTCTATATGTACTTGTATTAAATAATACTATTTTACCCTACTTTAGCTTTGTTCAACAAAATATCTTAAATAATTAAAATTTCTATCTACTGCGAATCATGAGAAAAATATAGTGCTTGAATAATTAATTGTATTTATGCAGCTCATGCACACACTATACACTTTCAGACGTTGTGATTTAGAATTAATTTATAAACATTGATAATTAATTATTGCTTCTATGGTTTTAATAACCGGCAGTTATTTTGACATACTATTAAAAATTAATCCTAGTGGCTCATCAAGACGCTGCAATCGGCGCCCAGGATTTTGAAACGAAGTTCCTGATAATTATTATTGGAGCTTTAGGCCCATAGCTTTGAGAAAATGATTTAAAAAATGATTAAAACTAATACATCTGGCAAAAGTGACTTCGATTAGCGACATGGTCATAGCAAATATTTTGAATGTACAGCTTGACCAACCTAGCTGAAACCCTAGCCATGGACTGCGTACTGGCCAGTGGTAGGACGGAACTCATTCTCAATATGAAACCGCGCTTGCCGTATCGGTACAGTCCAAGACATAGCAGTAGTAGCGTGTGAGTATAACCATTACATTTTACTTATAGTTACAGCATCAAAAGAAGGTTTCTATCGCCGAGTGCAGCAGGTCTGTGACGTCGCATTTCATCTCACTTCGGCAAGTTATGTCTCGCTTTCTAGTCTGTGCATTTCGTGGCTTCAGCTGAGTTAGTCAATCTATACAACCTAATGAAAATAAATCTCGTCAATTCGAGACGATAAAAGGAAATACAGCGATATTCACGTAAGATGGCGTACCTACGTATATATTTTATACAACCCAGTTAACAAATCATAGCTCACATTAACTGTTATTAGACATTTCTGTATTTTAATTTATTTATTTGAAAATTTATAACTATTTACATGATATGTATAATATACGTAGGATATCTAAAATATTGGCAAGTAAGAGTACATTTCCCACTTGTGCTTACTATTGCCTAGCAACAGTTTAGAATTGCGAATAATAAAAGAATATCTGCAGTAGCAAAATAACATAAAGAATGTCTCTAATATAAGCAGAAGAATCTATGAAAAATATCAAATATAAACTTTAGTCTTGCTTCAATTGAAATGTGGAATTAGTGTTTTTCTAAAAACAAATAAATCTAAGGCCATGAATAACCAGTAAACCCACGACTAAACCTTATTACAATTTTGTCTCAGCACTTTATGAAGGAAAACGTACTGTTTATATTAACCCATTTTTTGATGCGCCTAATAATATAATATATTCACATAAATATTACTAAAAATTGAAAAAAAAACATGAATATATATTTGATAATTACAGTATGTGTGTTATTTCAATTTGTGTTATCAGTGAAAAAAAACTATTTTGCCGCCACATTTGTTATTTGTTTTGAATAACATATCAAGAGTGTTGCCCATTTTATACGACTCTTTTTATATAACTGCTTTGAATTACTGATTTAACATTAATTCATGTTATTACAATAATACGTTAAGGTGTAGGAGGTAGTTCTTTATCGTATAACGCCTCTGGCAAAAACATGGCCCTGGCTCCAATTCCATGATCTGCAAAGTCCTGCACCAGCTCTCCGAAACTACCATCACTCTACTCACGCTAACTGTTGTCTGCTTTTAGAGTTCTTTCCTGCAGCGTGGAAAGCCATCAGCGTTGTGATGAGTAAACCCAGGAAAGACCGCTCCGACCCAAAATCCTACCGGCCCATTGCCCTCCTTAATGTGTTTGAGAAGATCTCCATCGATTCATTGATGAACGCCACCTGCTGCCAACCTTCCGGTACGGATTTCGTCCTGGAAGGTGTATCACCGACTTGCTCCATAGACTACACACCGAAGCCACCGTCGCCGTCAACGCCGGGCAGTGCATGACCGCCGTCATGTTGGAGGTGGCCTTCCACACCGTCTGACACGAGGGATTTCTGGAAAAGCTCCGACGCGTAGAAAATCCCCTTCCCATTATCCGAACTAGCTACTGCTTCCTAAAGTGTCACCTGCACCGTGTACGCGTACGAGAATGCTTCTGCTAGCCGTACACACCCAGGTCTGGCGTACCCCAAGAATCTATCCTCTCTCCCCTCCCTTTATTTGTCTGTCACGACATCCAAATTTCCCTCAACCTGGCGGTGCTGCTAGTCCAATACGCGGACGGTACCGCTCTCAGGCCTCTTGCAACCTCCAGTTGTCGATCTTCTTGCTTAATCTCAGGATAACTCTCCGGACTCGAGCTCTGGTTCCGCCGATGGAGGGTCCATCCCAAGCCTTCTAAAGCTACTCTGTTCCAAAACCCAAACTTCAGAAAATTCCGACAACATTCCCGCCACGTTCAGTTGGACCTCTGGGGTATCCGACTACGCCTCTCTTCCACAGTAACCTACCTCTCTACTCGAGTTATCTGAACTGGTCCGCGGAGGTCAAAAGGCGTCTCGACTGCGTTCAGCGGCGATAAAGACTTATATCCAGACTCCACAGAAGCCTTCCCGGTTGGTACCCCCGTACGCTTCTCTACACTTACAAAATCTTCATCAGACCAGTAGTAGACTATCGACTCATGTTTCAGCAACGTCACATCCACCCACATCAATAGGTTCCGGACTAAGGAAAGGGCAATCGCGAGGAAGATGCTGCCTCTGGACCGATTCCAACCATCGGAGGACGTCTGTCACCTGGCCGGCATTCCTCGGACCGACGGCCGCCTCGCCACACTGCGGAACCTGTATGTGACAAGGGCGATCGAGCAGAATCGCAAGAAAGCCATGATCCGGGATGATCTCCCGCAGAAACCCCAAGAGTAAGAAAGAGATAACTTTAATCACTTATCATACAATAACCGTGTATCTTGTTTATTTTTTTCATATCTCAAATGAAAACTAAATGGTAGAAGCAGAAAATATTTTTCTTTTGGTCGTTTTACACTTTAAATGTAGGGTTAAGTTAGACACAGTGTTGTGAAATATATTGGAAAATTTACAACAGTTACAAATATTTAGGACCCATCCGACAATGGCAAACTTACCAGTAGTCCACATTGGCTGGATCTGAAGCGGCTTAGGTCAAAAAGGTCTTTTTTCCAGCAGTACTCAAACATTTACTTCCAATTGAATCTTTTGAAAACATCTTCGAGGGCCAAATTAAATAATTTTGGGGATGTACTGTCCCCTTGCCGTATACCTCTCTCTAGTTTTATTGGATGCGTATCCTTGTGAACTTTATAAGCTGCGGTTGCTTGATATGCTATATTTTCTAATAACTTGAAATATCTATAGTCTATCCTACAATTTCTTAGAGCACGTAATGCTGCCCATACCTCAATCGAATCGAACGTCTTTTCAAAGCCCACGATACTAAATCTTCTATAATATGTGTGCTAAACTTCAGTTTAAAGGTTTCAACAACTGATAATCATTTCTTGCTTAAATACAATTAGGGAAGTATTTTAAATAGCTAAAGCTAAATAATTTGAATAATTTAAAATACGTAAATATATAAACTTGTTTATCTACACGTAAAAAAGTTAACTGTTTGAGAACCTCTAACGTAAACAAGCTCAATCTTATTCCACTGCACGAGGCTTGTAGGGTGGTATGCGAAATCGGAAACACTGTACAGGATTCTTCCATTGCCCTATGCCGCCCACAGTGTATTCTAAATGTGAAACTCAGTATAAATGTCTTTCAAACAAAGCAAACTTCTTTTTTTTACCTATACGCTAGCAAAGAAACAAGAGAAGTGCAAAAGTTGTCTCAAGAATTTTAGTTTAAAAAGCACATTTAGAAATATAAACTCAATAATCCCTGAAATCTATTATTAGCAGCCAAATCAATAGTATCTGTGAAAATGTAATTATATTCGCGATAAATCCCCGTGGTCATGCCAAAAACTGTGCCATTAATAAAGTAAGTTCAGAACAGCCCTTTGTTGCCAACGAAATAGAATCATCTAGGCGGTGCCAACTGGCGACTGCTGGCAGTGGCTGCCAAGTCGATAGATCATAATAAACACCTGATCGCTAAGTTAACTACCAACATGAGAAATGACCGTGAATTTAAAAGCACCTTGAAATATAGCGGAAAATTATTTTGGACTCAGATTACAGTTGATAAATTAGCTACAATATTCGCAACTGCTGTTTTATACTGAAAATGCGTAAAAGTAAGAAGTTGTGTAACATTTGTGAATACGAGGGGAGTTCTAAAAGTTTCCCCTCTAACTGGGTTCGAGAAACGAATAATTTTTTATTTTTCACTGTAAACACCATTAACATCTTCATACCTATATCTAATAATATTTGAAGAATTTAAACTTTAAAGATTATTGTTTAGGACCTAAGAAATTAATCTACTGCAACTGTAATTTAAAAATTATTTAGAAATCGTCGACCATATAACTGTTGCTGGAAATATATTTGCGAATGGCTACAGCTGCACGAAGAGGCGTTGTCTTGAAGCAGTAAAACTCTGCTAGTTAACTAACCCTAACGTTAGGCTCTAGTAGTTTTAGAGGTCGTCCAAAGAAAGGTAACAACTCCAAGAATAATAAAAAATAATAATAATATGGCTTCGTATGACCGTCAATTAAAAGTTTCTGAAAACGCGACATTAAAGGCATCTCAGATAAACGTGCATCTTTTATATCTTAACTGAAGATTAAGGAATGCAGACGCTATTCATAGGACGGGGACGGTGTTTTCCAACAACTGTTAAAAAAATCAAGTCCACATTTCTCTATAGTATTTAAACCGTTCGAAAAAGGATATAATCGAGTTCGTACTTCGATTTATATCAACTAACGACCTAGGTTAGTGTACTATACATTCTAAACCAAATAACACTTAACTCAAAAAAATTTCGCGATTCTCCGGCACCAAAAAAAACCATGCCTGTAAATACTACTGGCAAATATAATGAAATGAATTTTCCGGGATGGCTATCTTCTGGACAGAAATATTTATAAGCAGGGCCGTATTTAGCGAAAATAATCGTAAAATTTCATCAAAACAATACGCGTACCCATACAAGTGTTGTTTCTATTACCAAACCACCACATCCACCTTACTCGCCTGATTTATTTCTGCTTGACCTGCGTCTATTCCCGCGGTAAAACAAATCCATGGAACAAGAAATAAAAGCATATGGAAGCAATTAAATGTTATAGAGTATTTTGTAGAGCATTTGCGCGATGGTGCAATGCATTTAAAGAATGCTTGAGTGCATTGCTGTTAAAGGAGATAATAAAAGTAAAACCAATATGAAAAATGTATTTATAGTTGTTTTCTCTTTCATTAGGACAACATTTAGGATGATCCTTGTAATACGACATATCGTATGGACAGCTAGCCCTCGATTTACGCTTGTTCTATTTACACCGGATATACTTTTCGGTTGGTCCCTAGCCACAACAAGGTCCACAAATTTCAATCTTTTTTTTCAGAGACAAACTCCGGCGTATATCAAGTACTAACTATACTAAAATAACCTTCAATTGAAACTTAATATATCATCAACGTAGGTTCAGTGTAGCCTACCTCTTACTGATTTGGAAATATTTTTATCATATGTTCTTACCAGCGTATTACAATCTTGAATTTGTTGTCTAATAATTTTAAAATGTAGTATTTAGAAAAACTGCATATTAATGCACGATAAGAATGCAAAACTCTATCCGTAGGTAATTGAAAGGAGCTGTAGTAGTTTGTTAAGTAGGCAGGATTGCAACTCAAAATGTCCGAAAAACTCCAATTGTATTTACTCTTGTGTATGATACAATTTAGATATGCAGGATATTAAGATGGAAGTACTAAAAGGCTGATTAAACAAATTTAGTTTTAAAGGCGAATGTTAACGAATACATTCTCGAAAGTGAAGAAAAATATTAAATGGCAGTCTAGAAAGGCAGCAAAGGCAATAAATCTACGAGAATGGTACATCAATTATTGTCGGTAATATAGAAGGTATTGGCTCACAAATGAATAATTTATTCCTTAGAAACATCAGTTATTGACACTAATACATGCCAAGTTGCAGGTCTCTATCTTCTTTTTTATAAAAGTTAAACATTTAATATTACTGCGGTGATGGTAATTTTGCTGAAATAGATAAATTCGATACAATGGCTGCGATAAAATACCTTCTTAAAAGGGTTTATCAGCGCAGAAAATTTACAATGACATGTTCGGAGTATTGGGTGATTCTACCCCGTCATATCAAGGGAATCGTTTCAACATGCACCAGTTGCTGGACCACCGACTACTGTTGTCACTCAAGAAAATATGAAATTGGCCCATGATATCCTACTGAGGGACCGGAGAGTTACGGTCAAATCTATTACTGAGACACATAGCTCTTCCGTTGGAGGCGTTGAGAACACTTTTCCAAGAGGAATTGGATCTGAAAAAAGTCTGCGCACGATGGATTCCGTAAATGTTGTCACCTGATCAGAAGCGGGCCAGGTTTCTCACTGATGAGAGAAACTTGAGATTGAAGGACACTGATTGGAATGATTCGTAACTATAGATTAAACCTTGTTCACTTACATTGACTCAGAGTCAAAACGGAAGAGTATGGAGTGGAGGCATCATGGTTCCTTTCTGCCACGAAAGTTGTATGACTTCATCAGCCAGAAAGCTAGTGGCAACAGTGTTTTGGGATTCTGAGGAAGTTGCTCTTGTTGATTATGTACTACGTGATAACGGAAGACTATTGCATAAAACTCATACCAAAAGTTCGTGAGGTTATAAAACAAAAAAGGCGTGGAAAATTAAAACGCGGCGCTCTGTTCCACCAAGGCAACGCTCCCGCCCATAAGACCTGTGCTTCTATAGTTGCTATCCACAATGCTGGATTTGAAAGTTTAGGACAATCCCTATCTTCCCCAGATATGTCCACAGTGACTTTCGCCTGTTCACGAAATTAGAAAATTTCTTGGAGTACTCATTTTCCGGACGATGGAGTAGCTTGCAGTGGAGGACAATGAGTTTTTTCTACAGGCATTCAAGCTCTGCATTATCGTTATGCTAAGTGTCTTAACCTTTTAAGGGATTATGTTGAGAAATGAAGTTGTTTCAGAAGTCTAAGTCATTCGTTTCTACGAGGGTTGCCTTTTATTTTAGAGAACAAAAACAAATTCTATCATCGAAAATGGCTTTATTGTTTTTTAATATATTCTCCATGAAGATCAATCCACTTTTACATGCGTGTGAACCAATTTTCGAAGCACTTTTTGCATTCCGATTGAGCTCCAAACCATCCATTTTGAAGGCATCAACCGTTTCTTCCGGTGTCGAAAAAAGTTGACCTCGCTATTTATTTTTGATGTTCGGGAATAAAAAGAAGTCACTGGATGCCAAATCAGGACTATACAGCGGATGACTCTTCAAATCGACGTATTGAATGCACAAAAAAGTCGGTTGGGTTTCCTAATTTCTCCGAAGACTTGTGGCAAACAAATGGTTGTGTACCATCCTGAATTGACCGTTCTACGTTGCACCAATGATACGGTTAAGACGTGTTCAGTTTTTTCGACAAAACAGGCGACCATTTGCTTCGAAGTGCTTCGAGCACAAACGACTTTTGTTGAGTTTGGCTCGCCTTGGAAGACCCAAACAGTCGACTGCTGTTTACTTTCGGGCTCATACGCGTAGATCCACGATTCGTCACCTGTAGCGATGTCATACACATGTTTTGCAGCAGCCCGATCGAATTTTTTGAGCATTTCTTGCGGCCAATTGACACGAGCTTCTTATTAAGCGATTGTCAAATTATGATATAACGCGAACAAATCTTTTTTACGGCCAAATATTCGTGAAATATTGAATGTATGCCGGTCCAAAGATACCTCAATCTCACGATAACTCACATGACGATCTTAGTATCAGTTCACGCACCGCATCAATGTCTTTCGGAACAACAACCGATTTTGGACGACCTTGGGTAAACCATTGATAAGCACTGGTCCTTGACGGTGCTCCATCGCCAAAAACCGAATTCAGTTCATCGATGCACTGTTGTTGAATTAATCCACATCGAAAGTTGTAAAAAATAATCGCACGAAAATGTTCACGATTTAATTCCATTTTTTTACCGATATGAAGTTACTGTAAACAAAACAAATAGTGCTCGTACGTCAAAACGTTCTGAGTACGTATACTGTAAAAAATGGCAAACTTTGCGATAGAGACGTCAGTTGCCAGATGGCAGCACTAGGGTTGACCAATCCCGAAATATAAAATGCAACTCTCGTATATCAGGGACAATAAATGATGAACCACACTTGTATATACCGGGAACCTCATAATTACTGGAATTTATTTTGTTGTAGAGCACTTTGAGATTTTTATACTATATTAGCAAGAATTCCTTTTTATAGTTTCTATAAATGAGAGTAATTAGTTTTATAGCGCAGAGAGATTTACTCCCCCTACATAATAAACTCATTACCTATGTAGTTACCAAATAACTACCCTGTGCGTTGAGTTGAATATTTATTATTCAAAATACAATTTTAAAGGTAAAAAACCAAACGTTAATTGCCATTTCAAGTCAACGGAAACCATGCCATTACGCTTCTCCCTTGGTCTTAACTGCTAAGTAACTTCTAAAACTGTCGCTGCAGGAACTCATATTATATTATAAAACGTTTTTTTGTGTAATACTTTTTATTTAGTGTAACTGTTACTGCAATTGTGAGATTTTGAAACTGCTCAGTAACTAGTAAATTCCGAAGTTTAGATAAAATACCTGGTAGGTATTTCAGTATGCTGTCAAAAATGATTAAAATAATTCTAATGAACAAATTAAACTGTGCTTGTTTATTTATATTAGTAGATCGCATATATTACTATTATAGCTATAAGCTATAAATTTTTGCAATTGTTTTTAAATGAGGTTATAATACATACAATTTTGCTAAATAAGTAATATCCTCATAGAAATTGTTACTATTCATTTGTGGAAATATATATTTTAAATATATTACGAAAGTTTGCCAACTATATACGAGGTCGGACAAATATATAACGGGATTGATCAAATACAAAGCATGTGTAGCCGTAGGTGAAAATACCTCTAGCGTCCTTCGAAGTAATCTCCCTCGACTTCTACGCACCGTTGACATCGACGATACAAGTCGCGGAAAGCTTGCTTAAGTTTGTCGCGAGGAAGTGCGTTTAGTCCGGCGGTAACATTCCGTTGAATGTCTTCCAGTCGTCAAAGCGCCTTCCCTTAAGGGTCAATTTCAGCAGAGGAAACAGTATGATGTCCGCTGGAGACAGATCCGGCCAATAGGGACAAATAAGACTGGGACATTTCTTGTCGCCAAAAACCTCTTCACAATCAAGGCAGAAAGCACAGGGGCATTGTCGTGTAAAAGGTGCCGCTTGTCGGAGGCTGCCAAATGCGGTCGCACACGTCGAATGCGTTTTAGTAAACGCGTCATGACACCCTTGTAGTACAGGCTAGTGACGGTGACACCAGGTGGCATAAATTCTTTGTGAATGATGCATTGACTGCCAAAGAAAGTTTTCAGCATGGTCTTCACTTTCGATTCTTGTAGACGGAATTTCTTTGGCCTGGGAGACGTCTTAGATGTCCATTCCAAGCTTTGCCTCTTGCTTTCTGGATCGTATTGGAAGCACCACGACTCGTCACCAGTAACAATTGAATCTAGAAAATTTGGGCTGTTGCAATGAAGTCGCGGGAGGTGTCCACTCGATGCGCTTTTTGCTCAGCGGTCAAATTGTGCGGAACAAATTTGGCGCAGACCTTCCTTTTCTTCAAATCCTTTTCCAAAATGGTTCTAATGGTTTCACGGCTAATACGCAGCTCCTGCTCCATCATTCTCAGTGTCAGTCGTCGATCAGCCGCCACAAGTTGTCGGACTTTTTCGATCGTTACGGGGTTTCTCGTTGTGATCGGACAACCCGGCTTCTGATCATCGTAAAGGTTCTGCCGACCTTCACGAAATCTGACAAACCACTCGAAAACGCGAGTACGGGACATGGCCTCATCGCCGTACACAGTTTTCAACATCCCGGTCTCCGGGGACGTTTTCCCCAATTTGAAACAAAACTTAATGTTCGCTCTTTGCTCCATGTTTGACTTGTGTCACATGCGACATCTGTACTAACTTGTTCATTCGCATGCACAGCCTACCACGCCAGTTCTGACAGGATGCCGCTTTAGTTGTGTGTAGATGAAAGTTCCAGCTACAATTTGGATATGATTGGGAAACAGTCAGTTTCTTACAGCGTCCGCAGTAGTGCCAATCCCGTTTCCTATTTGTCCGACCCCGTATCAATGCCGTAAACAGCTAATAGAAAATTATGTAAAAATTAATTTCTTAAATGTAAGTGAAGTAAATCAAATGAAACAAATATAAAATATCTAAAACAAAAATGATATTTAACAAAGTTTCCATAGTTCCATAGTTATATAGCCAGACAATAGCTATACACCAATAGCTTCATTAAGGCCTTAAAATGTGTCGAAGCCTTCAAAGGTTCCCAGGTCGTTTCGGAGACAAGCTGTAGAAATGAATCAGGCCTTGATCATGCTTTCAAATACCTTGTCGTATATTTCAATCCGGTTTCCAGGTTTTGAACAAACAGACCTTGAAGTAAAAATTTTCTGTAATTCGAAATTAACTCGAAGTTCAGCAAAATTGTGTATTACCATCTTAAATATTCATTGTACGTAAAACTTCTTCTTCTTCTTCTATATATAGGCCAATGGCATGTTAACTACCTGTAATGGAGTAGGTTCTATGAGCCCTCTTTGAACGTATGCCGGACAGGAGGCTAACCTAACCCGTCGCACAGAGAAGACATTCGTAAACCACTACGTGGTTTAAGTTGGTTAAGTTAATGTTTAAGACATTCGTAAACCACTACGTGGTTTACGATTGTCAAAGATGTTCGTATGACAACCGGGAGCGACGGTTTCACGTACCCTCCGAAGCACGACCGGTTGCATATGCTTCTATATTGGTCAACCCAACTAAGTACTGACTAGCGCGGAGTGTGCTGGACTACAAATACCATATGACCGGCGTCCGCATTGCTCTGCTATGCAATCGAGTACAGAACACTGATCCTACAATACCATGTCTAATTTCCGGTTCTGGCTACCGACTGCTTTTAGAAACAGTTATGATTGATCGCGTCTATTTTAAAATTGCATTACGATACAACCCTTCAGTTATACTGCGCAGGCATGTTCCCGTGTTCCTAAATGATTTTCGAGATTTCGTATAGTCAGTAGAGCTATGCGGGTGAACGTGGATATTTGAATCCTATATGTCATACTATTGCAGCTATATGTTCGACCACAACATTCGTCGATGGTATCAGCAGTTCGAAAGGACAGGGTGCCCCTGAAAAGGCAAGAGTTCGAGACGTCATCTTGCGTCAGACAAGCAAGTTGATAATGTCAGAGCATTTGTTTTTCGAAGACCTCAGAAATCTGTAAGCCGTGCCAGCTGTGAACTAGAAATTCCGAAAACAAGGCGGTACTCCTCCACATTTTCTTCGCAACGTGCGAGAATAATGGAACAATGTTGTTTTCCGGGATAGATAGGACGTACCGGTCCGCAGAATATGCATTTTTACCGGTAGTCTGCACGGTCCCTGAACCACACGCCATGTGCTTCTTTCCTATGGGGTACGTGAAAGACAGTCTGTATCTGCCACCGCTACCTACTAACCTGCTTGAAATGAGACAGAGGATAGCTGTGACTGCTGAATCATGCCATAATCATTTAGGAACACGGTCTATATGTTACGGTCAAAGGCCCAAATCGGATAATGACGGCATTGACTTGATATTTATGTTAATGACCAATTTGACTGGCGATTGTCAAAATTGTCCGACAGGGTCATTGTCCATTCTTAGTGGTCAATCTGCCGAAAACTTTAACACTTACAACTTGAACCGGACAGTGACGTCAATAGCCAAGTATAAATGTGCAATGTATATCAACGAATGTATTACAAATTGTAGCATGATAGACTACTACGACACTTTGAATTGCACAATGTTCTTGATGTTCTGCATTAACACTGTTAGTAGCATATTTGTCTTTGCAATGACACTTTTTATAGCCTCCTCCACCGACTACATGCAGAGAAAACTTCTTAAATATTAACTAACTTTTGCTTTGCAACAGGAAACTGGTTTCTTGTGTGAAGTTGCCCTAAAAGTCTTTATGTTCTGCCTAATCTGTAAACATATCCGTACATAACTCCTACAAATACAGCTACAACTACATTTCTAAGATCTCTACGTCCTCTATCAACATTTACAATCGACTTTAAATAGATATCACGCTGGTCAAAATTTTCTATTTGACGAAATTTACAATTTCTTTACTTGAGCTTCAAATGATTTGTCGTGTGTAATTTGTACTGACCTTGATAGCTTCATCATGATTGACAGCCTTTTTGTTAAACTGCTGGACATCGGCCTCTCATCTGCCACGTGTTTCGCCTCAGCGCTAAAGTAGAAACTCGTGGGACCTGCAGCTTAACGTCGAATCTGAACGACAGAAATTCCAGAGAAGGTTTTTAGCATTAAGGTCCCACGGTTGGAAGCCGGATTGGGAAATTGTGTATGGTGGGTTGCAGACAAGATTTTTATAAATCTGCATAGTAATGCTTAGTTTTTAAACCCAAGCCAGAATCGACGTTTTACTCGGAAATCGAGCGCTCTACCAACTGAGCTACCACAACACAGATAGCTTCATACTGGAGACATACTGTAGAAAGAATATAAATCATAGCATTCTCTTCTCTAGTTTTACTGCAACTATTGTGTTTGTTTGTTTGTTTGGTTTTACTATTGTACTATTGTACTATTGTCCTATTGTACTATTGTACTATTGTACTATTGTACTATTGTACTATTGTACTACTGTACTATTGTACTATTGTACTATTGTACTATTGTACTATTGTGTACAGGCGCTGCACATACTAAACAGATATATTTGGTTGCTAGTTTAGAGCACTCTCAAAAATTACTGCTACTGATGTTTCTGCTTAATGTTTCATGCTACTACCTTCATCATCTATGGAATCGTTACTGGTTAATTTATTACTATTGTACTATTGTACTATTGTACTACTGTACTATTGTACTATTGTACTATTGTACTATTGTACTATTGTACTATTGTACTATTGTACTATTGTACTATTGTGTACAGGCGCTGCACATACTAAGCAGATATACTTGGTTGATAGTTTAGAGCACTCTCAAAAATTACTGCTACTGATGTTTCGGCTTAATGTTTCATGCTACTACCTTCATCATCTATGGAATCGTTACTGGTTAATTTATTACTATTGTACTATTGTACTACTGTACTATTGTACTATTGTACTATTGTAC
>JABXWE010014429.1:0-17314 GCA_014611495.1 Limonius californicus
TAATTCCTAAATTTCTAGTTGAATATCTAAAATTATAATTAGTTCCGTTTGCATATGATTCAGAGTAAACCTTGATTCAACGTTTTTGTCATGCACTAAGTTATAGTGAGCATCTGAATTATTTTAATCCAGTATGGGCACAATGATGTCATGCTTGAAACATATACACACACATAACCTTATCATACGTTTGCTGTGGCAGAATTATTTGAGTTTTAGGTTGTCACTACGTTGCATTTGGTATGGTTGTTGCAGATATTATAAATAGCTGAAAATTGAACGTGAATGAGAGGAGGATATGATTTTACTTACACACAGAATATTAATAAAAACTGTCAAATGTTTACACCAATAATTTCTCACGTATGGATTGAATATATGCAGAAGCTTAAGTCAAATTGATTTAACTAAATAATAATGAAATTATTAATTGTATATGTTCCGTTGTTGGCGATCCTTAGTAAATTTCAAGCAAAACGCATATCTTTTCATGCTCAGTTTAGCATATCTACTAATTATTTTAAATTATTATTCGCATGTTTCATTTTCCAATACCTTAGGCATGTTTTTGAGTTTCAATACGAAGATCAATACTAAATATAAATAATACTACAGGAGATAATGCTTAATCTATTTCAAACAAATTGATTGAAGTTATAGAGAAAAACACTGGACATAAATTGCTAGCTAAAATCAACAGAAACGTAAGTCTATACAAAAATTTTAAAGATTTCGTGAACAATTCAGATTTGTAGAACAGTAAAGAATGTCTATAGACTCAGGCAGAAGTTTTTCTATGTATAATTACATATTATCACACAAACATTAAACCTGTTGCTTTATAATACTGAAAAACATATACATATATATGTATACTATATTTCTAATTTAGCCAGTAATAGCAGTGTATAGTACTATAACATACAATAAATTCATCTTATACATATATTTTGGAACTAACATTTTTTTTATTATTTGAATTTTTAGCTGCCTTCAACAGCCGTTTACATCCCAGTATTCGGCACCGCTCTCTTGTCTATCACGTGCTTCTCCTCAGCGTTGAGGTAGAAACATTGAGTTGCCTTATACACAGTGTGTTCCAGATTGAGTAGGCTACCATGGGTATCTTTCTTATTATTAAATAAAAAGATTTGTTTAAATGGGCAAAGTTTTAAAATTCCGAACAGTTTAGAAATTAATCAAAAATGAACTCCGTAATTATAAAAGATATGAAAAAAGCTTTCGTGTGAAAGTTACTTGGTTTGATTAGGAACACTTAGGTACAAATAAATGTCAAGATGGTTTCCGCGATATTGGCACCAACTTTCTTATATTAAGTGAACGCCATATTGCATTTATTGCATTTTACATGGTCATTTAAATAATTAATAACATTTCTGGCATTGTTTGCAGGAGCGCCATCTTGCTGGTACCATATTTGATCATTTTGTATCAAAGGTAGAACATCTACCAAATGGAGATGTGTGAAGAATTTCCAAATACCGTTGTGCAAAATGCAGCTATACGATCATATAATCATCCACATTACTGCATACCTACATCTAATCTTTTAAAAATTTTAATGTTCGGTTGTCTTTTTTCCGGAAAGTTGTTGAAGTAGGTTCGTCCAGCAAGACGGGACTTTTTGTAACATTGAATGTATGTACAAAATATATCGTATTGTTCATTTGTTGGAAAATTCGCCATTTTAAATAATTTATAAATTAATTATACCTACTTCACCACTTAATAATTTCGTGCCTAATTGATTTAAAATTAATACATTTAATATTTTTGTATATTTTTTATTCAGACATAGGTTGTGATACATTGTTGAAAAGAGAAAAATAATGCTATCCAACCATTTAAAAATCCAATATGGGTTCCATTTAATATTAGAAAGTTGCTACCAATATCTCAGAAACCGCCAGCTTGAATTTTATTTCGGCATCATTTATAAGAGTGCCCAACCAAAGCAATTAACTTGTATATGAAACATTTATTCATATCTTTTATAATTACGGAGATATTTGACTGTAAATAAAACGGATTTAAACATGTTCTCAACTGAATCTAAACCAGCGCTAAAAACTGAACACAAATTTGCTTACTTAAATAAATCTATCTTTAATCATAAGAAAGATATCATGGTAGTCTACTCAACCTGGGACACACTGTATACAAATTCTTCAAAACATTAAATTTCAGTTCAAACTGCGTATGCAGTTAAAATCAAATCTTGCACATTTTCCACTAATTTATCTTTCAGTATATTGAACCCTCAAATTTATCAAAGAGTGATATGAAAAATACTTTTAAAAAACTGTTACCATATACCATATTAATATTATTCACATGTATCTGGTTCTTTGGATTTAAAATTTGTACATTTTTTAGGTATTCTGCATCAACTTATTTGATTTTTCCAGTGGGTTATAATTAAATCTGATTTTGTTATATTAATGTGAAATACTGGTTCATTTGTGGTCTTTGGGACCTTCTCATCACTCTGGTATAGTTTCCCAATAAAAAATTCAGCTTTAAGACTTAACTTATGTAATATATTTTATTAATCGCTGAAAAGCCAATATAGAACTTTTCAGCCGCCTTGTACACCAATTTTTATGAACTTCCAATTTCAACTTACTCTTGAGTATTTAATCATTTTTAGACACATAACATTAATCAATTCTAGACTAGGTTTCCAGCTAAAATCAAAACTTTTACATTTTCTACAATCATATCCGTATTGTACTCTTGAAAAATACCCATTACTAAAATTAAAGAAAAACTACGAGGCTTGTTCAACTGAAACCCATCTTTGATCAACTTAACCTTGAAAACAAATCCAATATTTCAAATGACGTTTGTTAATGTTAGTAGTGTTTATAAGCAACACATTAATAAGTTACTGGCGTTTGAATTTGATTCTGACTTTTAAAAATCCGAGTTTGAAATGGGTTTGTTGTTGAAAATCCGTCGAAGTTTGATCAGCGTGCGGTCCTACAATTTTTGTGCGCTGGCGGTGTGCAGCCATTGCAGATTCATACGCGAATGCAAGCAGTGTATGAAAACGCATGTATTGTGTACCCAACTGTGAAGGAATGGTGCCGAAAATTTAAGAATGGAAAAGAGGGGACTATGGATGAGCCGCGACCAGGTGCACGGTGTACTGCATTAACAGAAAACAATATGCATATGTGGAAGGCCTTATTAGAGAAAATCGTTGCATTTCAAATAGCGAAATTTCAGAAATTGTTGGTGCGAATGTAGAATCTGTCCATAGTATTGTTCGTAATCTGGCTTACAGCAAAGTTTGTTCGCAATGGATTCCTCGTCTCTTGTCTAATGAACAAATTGAGAGACTATAGGCAAAATGGTGATGACTTTCTTCTGTCAATAGTTGCTGGTGACGAAACTTGGTGCCATTATTACGAGCCATCCAGTAAGTTATCGTCAATGCAGTGGAAACATTCAAGTTCACCGCCACCGATGAAGTTTAAAGCACAACCTTCTGCAGGCAAGGTGATGTTAACATTTTTTTTCGACCATGAAGGACCCTTGTCGATAGAGTTTAAGGAACCCGGAGTAAATGTCAATGCAAATCTATACAATGAAATTTTGAACAAGCTTCATCAAACAATAAGACGGAAACATCCAGGAAAACTTGCACGTGGAGTCATTTTGCTGTACGACACTGCTAAGCCTCATGTTGCTAATATGGTAAAAGAAGATCTTCAACGAAAGAAATGGAAGGTTTTAGAACATCCACCATACAGCCCGGATCTCTCGCCTTGTGATTTCCATATTTTTGGACCGCTGAAAAAGGCGTTAAAATGTCGGCATATTGAGTCTGACGCAGAAGCACAGATGGCTGTGGAAGACTTCTTCAATCAGCAGCCACAAGAATTCTACGAACAGGGTATATGTCGGTTAGTAAAACAATGGGATATGTGCCTTAACTGTCACGGTAATTATTTGTAATTAAATTATTGAATGATTTTTTTATAAAGCAAGATGGGTTTCAATTGAACACAACTCGTAGTACTGACGGTCAGCATATTAGAAGAATTAATCTAATTATTTGGGTTGAAAGCTTTACACTTTTTTTACAAATTCTGCATGAAACCATTTAACTTTTCCATTATTTGATTAAAATGATTAACGTTTCGGTGTCATTAAATACTATTAGGGAATGTACCATTGAATACCGATCTGAAATGCTATATTTAGAAGTTAGATTAAAGCAAAATATAAATTTATTTAATGGTTAGACTTCCATTTTAAAAAATTGTAGAAGTTTATCAACATACGTAATAAATGTTTACTGCAACTGCATCTATTTAAATTTGTCTTCCTAACTGCTTCTTCTTCGTCGAGTACTTGACTCTTTTCAAGATGTAGCGATCTTCTTTCCTATGCCTATGTTGCACGCATTAAAGTAGCGCAGACATAGAGGTCCTCCAACTTAAAGTGGGCTCCGAACCACGGGAAGTATAAACATTTCTACTCCAGGGAAGATTTGCTATGTCGTTCGTTTGCCTTGCGAGGGAGAACGGTAAAAATCCGATGTTCCAATACCGATAATTGAACCCTTAGAAATTTAACGTAGACGTCTAACGATCTGACATCTAGCCCACGACCACCTCTCCTATTCCTAACTACTAATATTTAACATTTAAATATTTTAAAATTAAATAATCGCACAACCTATTCCTAAATTATATAATTAAGTCCTAAACAAAGCCATTAAATTATCTATCAAATTTAACGTTCCATACATTAACTAGTCTGACTTCTATTGGAAAAGTTGTGACCTACAATTTCAATGTAACCTTACACATAAATTAGCTGCAATTTTTGGGCAATTTCGCAACTCAATCATTAGCTATTTATAATAAACCAAGTTATTCAACCATGAAATGAATGTAAGGTATGAAGTGCATAAAATGCAAAGTATAGAAACAGACTGCAAAAAAGGCAACACAAATAAATGCGATTTAACTGCCAACTTAAAAATAAATCATAGAACTTTTAAACTGTAAAAAGGAAAATGTGGAACTAATAGGCTTGAAATGCACACCTCAAACGTCCTTTCGTTCCGTTTGCTAAACATCTCGGCCTTCAAAAGCGTTACATAAAACTACAATCGCCCGAAGTTGGCGACAACAATTCGAATCCAACAATCAAAAGGGGCACCAAACCGAGAAAGTCCACGGCTTGATCTTTCCTACTCTTCACCTTGACAATGGGAGCAAAAATTAGAATATAAATACCTTGAGATGTCAAACAATATGACAATTAGAAAAAGAAAACTCGTGATTAAATCTCTGATCCTCCAATGCCACGAATACATTATTTACGACAATCATCTCCATGATGATGCAAAAACTAGACGAATAGGGAAAGCCCACTCTACTATTATGTGGCGGAGGTCTCCCAAGACCAGCACATCGATCTGTGATTCATAAATGCAAATTGAATCCCTATTGAGATGGTGACGTCTGCAAATTCAATTAAGGTCAGCAAACAGCAATTACAGACAATAAAACTTTCAGAAGTACTACAGCCTCGTAAATAACTATTCGCAAACGAATGGCACTTCAGAATATTCTGCTACAATTCCATGGTGAATTTGCAAAAGCTTGGTTGGCTTTTTCTAAAGACAGTATAAAAGTCCAATCTGCTCTGTTCCAGACCAAAATAATTTGAATTAAAAACGCGATTAAAGTTTTTCTCTCAGAACTTTCTAATGGGCATAAACCACGATAGTGAGTGCAATTTGGTATTTTCCTACACAAAAACGGGACCAGAATTTAAACAATAAGTATTAAATTAGCAGCCCTAACTTATGAGTCAAGACAGTTAAAAGCCGAACGCCTGGGGCGGAGAAATTAAAATTTAAATAAATAAGGTGTAGCCGTGCCCATATTCATGATTTTAAACTGCATACGTTCAACATTACCACGCGCTTTTGCTGTTTCCTATGTGACCGACATACCGAAAATCGGTTTTTACCATCCAAATGAGGTTTATTTTAAAACACAACGCTAATCTGTTAATAAGCCAGTTTAAATAAATTGATTACTAAAGCTCGAGTTTTTGCGTGTTACGAGATCTAATTTAATTTTATTCTTTTGATTAATGCTATTATGTTAATAAATTTAATCCTACACTTTAATTCAAAACAATTTGTCGTCAAATTAATAATTCATCGAGCGTGTTAAAACTGATTGCTGATTAATCACGAATGTGTCTAATTCTGCCAAAAAAATGCGTAGGTGGGAAAATTATACTAAATAGTTACCAACATGTATGAAATTAAAATCATCGTGATTACAAAATGCACTATTAGAAAAGCCTTTTAACAACCAATTCGAAAGAGTCTTCTGACATGACATTTCCTGACCTTTCAAGTTATACATACTCTACATTACCTTTAAAAGTTTCCTACAAAATAATGAGCTAGGAGTTTGTCGCAAACAAAATATAAGATTATTTCTAGTCCTATTTTTAACAACTATTTGATAACAAGAATTTAAAAAATAGTAAAACTAAGATGCAGACGAAAAGAAGCCACGGGGGAAGTAATAAGATCATATTCAAGACGTGGACTAAGAAAACGAGAGAGATCAAGGAATACCAACTCCGGTAAACTTAATTGGTCGAAGAATGAGAAGGAGAAGCGATAAAATTAGGCAAGTACAAAGAACAAGAATTTAAACTATTGCGCAATAGACTTCCGAAACAAATCGGAATAAGAAGCGTAGATAAATAGAGGATTAATGTCGAAAGATAAAGAAGGTAAACAAAGCAGCTGAAGGCGCAGAGCGCGACAAAATGCGGTTAAAACTAAAAATAGATTGAAATGGAAGAGGAAGAATAGACCATTAAAAAGGACATGGAGAATTGTAAAAAATAAGACGAGAATAATAAAGAAGTGTGGGGAAAATACCAGAAATTAAATTAGAAGGAATGGGAAAGGCAAAGGGTATAGAAAGAACAAAGGGCCCAGAATGGTAAAACGAAATTCAGAAAAATGAGATATATAACAGGTTCAATATAGATATAAAAAAAGCAATACGAATAAAGTTGATGAACTATACAAAAAGAGAAGAGGGGCGAAAAGGACAGACATATAAAATACCGTAAAAAGACGTTGAGGAATAGCGGTAAAAAGGTCTAGCAAGAAAAACAAGATAAATTAAAATGTAAGGATAAGACTAGAAAGGATATAGAAAAGAACTAGAAATGATATAGAAAAGAACTAGAAATGATATAGAAAAGAACTAGAAAGATAGCAGAATTGTACCAATAAAAAAGGAGTCAGAAAGTTCGAAAAACTGACAGAAAGATAAAGCTAACAAAACAAATCAAAGGTGGGATCATGGAAAAATATAGACAGGCAGAAGAACTTACAAAAGGTAAGGAAGAATGTTGAAAAGATGGGTTATAGGAAACGAAAAAAATTGAGTTATGGAAAAACTAAAACGGAGTAGGAAATAGCGGTCATCGATAGACATTTTCGAGAAAAAAGCCACAAATCTGGAAGAGGCAGTGAAAATAAAACGAGACTAATTGAAATATGGGGAGGCGAATGCCATTGATGCAGAAGTAAAATAGAGAATACTGAGAAAAGAGCTCAGTAGACGGTTTGCGGGAGGAGGTATAGGAGAATGTTGAAAAGTTGGAACAAGAAAAAGCATTAAGAGTAGAAAAATGTTGAAAAAATAGAACAAGAAAAAGCATTAAGAGTAGAAAAATGTTGATAAGACCAAACATGGAAGGACATAGGAGCGAGACAATAGATAAGCAGAAGAAACTAACAGGATAGAAGGAAGAGAATGGTGTAGACATAACGAAGGTGAAACAGAGAAATCGAGATGTAGGAAGACGGATATATCTAAAAAAGTAAAAAAGAGATCAGCGGGGAGCGAGAAGAACACACATGTAAAAGAGAAAAAAATCGCGCAGAATAAAACACGAGGAAACGAACTAAAGAAAGCAATTAAATATTGATACAGCTGAAAAGAAACGACACTAATAGACGTGCAATAGACACTTTGAAAGAGAGAAGGGGCACAATGTTGAAGAGTAGAAATAGTAGAATGATATATAAAAACACTAGGTAAAAGAAAGAATTGGAAGAAGTGAGAACAGTAGTCAACGATAGAAGGAGAATGGCGAAAATAAGGAGAAAAAAAAACAAGAAGAACGAAATATACTCAGCTACAAAATGTTGGTAAGGCTAAAAACGAAATGGAAACAAAAACGTGTAAGGATACTTCGAAACAGAAGAAGAGTGGGGCAATAGAATCTAGAATATATTAATAATAGAATTGAGAGAAGCGAGACCAATAAACAAGAGGGGATAGGGGAGAATGTAGAAAATGTAAACGAGGGATCAACATGTAAGAAGTATAAACAGCTTGATCCGAAACGGCGTGGAAACAAAGGGAAAAGTATGGATTTTCATAAAGAAAATGTGTAGAATATTAAAGGCTAGCGGAACAAGAACGAGAAAGATTGAAATATAAAATAAAATCTGAAAAAGTTGACGAATTGAAAGGCAAAGTTGAGAATGGAGAACAAGAAAGAAAACTCAGAAGGAAGTACAGGAGGAATGGTTAGAAAGGAGAACAATAAACAAAACTCAAAAGGAAGTACAGGGTGAATGTTAAAAATACGGCAAACTCAAAACGTGCGATATGAAGATATAGAGAAAGGGAAAATCTTGATGAAACTAAAAACGGATTGGAAAGTCGCGTTTTAAATACCAATTTTGGTAGGCAAAAAAGGTAAAATGTTCCAGAGTCCTAGAAGAGAAAGGAGAAGGATTGAGATATAGAGAGACGCCTAAAACTAGCAAATAAAAAATGGAGAAAAACAACTGGAAAGATGTAAAGGGAGTATGTGGGGAAGATTGAGAAGCCATTGAGTTACAGAGCAAATGTTGATAAGAATAAATACAATCTGGAACCAGAGAAACAAATGGGCAAAAAGAATCTTCGAGAAAGGGAGTATGAAGCGAGTAGATTGGCAAACATCTTAATAGAGTAAGAAGAATAACATTGGCGAAAAAAACCAGAACGCGAAAAGATTCAGAATAACGAGGTAGATGGAGCGAAGCAATAAGACAACCTGAAGAAAAAGAAACTCATTTGCAGATCAAGGAAAAATTGAGAAACAACCTAAAGAACATTTAAACCGTGAAATAGTACAAAATTACAATTTTCAGTAGCAAAATGTTAACTTCGTTTGCACAATCATTACTCTATGACTAAAATAACAAAGGAACATTAAACGCCTTTCGATAAATTTACGTCAAGGTTACTATCAAAACTTATTTAAATTCAGTTTCTATGGATGCAATTAATTAAGGCACTAAATTGAATTTCCTCGTCCACCGCAATTTACATTTTGCAATGATCTTTCCATACATGGAAATCGGAGAACCTGAAAACCTTCCCTTGACCATCAAAGAGCTCAATTTTGCTTCAAGGCCTTTCAGCTATTTATACCTTTATCCTTTGATTCCCATTATATATTATCGTCTATTCATTACAATACGACGCAATTTAACTTACAAGTGACCCTCTGACGTACATTTGAGCCCGATTACATTTTAATTTGTTGACTGTTCGTCGTAATGAGCGCGTTATATCTGAACGTGATACAAACACACGTGCGAGTGTATGTGAGTTTGCATTATCTAACCAGCAATGGAATTAGTTTTCTATGCTTATTTCCCAGAAACGTGTTTACATAAGGTAATTAGTAGCGTCTGAAGCAAATTTTTACTGTTTAATTAACTAATTATTCGAGAGCTCAGCATGCATAACATTCAATTGCAAAATTGCATTCATCATTCGACTCTTCCGGAAAATTCTAAATTACGGCTTGAATTCTCCTTCCTTGGCGGTTACATTACAATTAGCCACGGAGAATGGGGTTAATTGTCGGAGAAATCCACACCTCTTTAATAAATTCTCACTAGAAAGAGGCGAGTTGTGTTAGGTTGGAGGAGTAGTTATTAATTTGGTGCTTGGCAAGTAAATAAAGGATGGCCTATTTAAATTTCCTGGCGAGCCTACTTGGTGTTAGTAAATTACACAAGAAAATGAGAATCTTTAGAAATGGATTTTTCCAGCACGTGCAGAAATCTAGAAAAGAATTTCAAATTGCATAAAACTACATACCCGTAAAGTAAAAGAGCTAATTAAAAAGTTGTTGGCATACAAGATAGTTTTACACGATCTATTTAATACTGCTGCAATTTCTTTCGCGCTCGGTCTATGCAGAAGTTTCTATATAATTTCGGATGATTATGATACAATTGCTCGCAGGTACATGGTTAATGAGTGCACGATCTCGTTTTAATTAACACTTTTTATGCTTTTCACCTACTCTTGCTTTTGTTCATGCTTTGTTCTAATTCTAACACTGCGTTACCATTATCTCGGTAAAAATCACAGAAAACAAGTGCGGTATCCTCAGGCACGGTTTGATTAACATTTGTACAAAAAACTAATTGCCCAGGAAGGGGAAAAAGTTGATTAACCCAATTGCCAAAACGAAAAAGACAATTCGAAAATAATAATAAAATTAGGCCACCATTTCTTTTTTACGTCCTTTCAGTACTTCAAATTTTATTTATTCTCAATGATGTCTTACAGTATAAAAGAAGATGTCATTGAGATTTTAAATTGTAGCCGTCCTCAAGGACATCTAAATCAAAAGCAAAGAAATTAATTTTGAAAGAAGATAAAATTAGAAGATTCAACTTAATAGAATTTTCCAATCAAACCACAGGCAAGAAAGCTGTGATATACATGGAATTTCGTATGAGATATTGAAATTCAAAATCCAAATCAGGGGTCATAAAAAGCAGTGGGACGTCAGAAAAATCTAGTCACAGTTGGTTGGCTCTATGCTGAATCATTTCAAAAATAGCATCTAACAAAAATTTCCATAACATATTACCCCAGCCATACCCCACCTGCAGCCCGCGGGCCGCATGCGGCCCACCAAGCTTTTATGTGCGGCCCGAAACACATTTATTATCAGGAAGGTGAGTGGCCATCGAGTTTAAGACCGATACGAATCTGGAAGATATTTTTAAAGAAAAGAGAGAGGGAAAGGAGTTAACCGAATTTTGGAAATTAGTCCCTGAAAAATACAAGACTGTAGAAAAATGTGCCCACCTGCTGCTCACGTTGTTCGCATCAAGGTATCTTTGTGAATCATCCTATTGCAAAATGAAATATGCGAAAAACGTATATAGAAATCGACTGATTCTCACCTTGATGACGTATTGAGGGTAGCATGTAGCAATTATTAACCCGATTTGTCTAAAATAGTAAACAATTTGTCTCAATATCAAAAAATACACTAATTTTTAAATAAACGGTTGGATACATTTAGGTTTTGAGTTTTATTTTTTACATCTATGAGGTATAGTGTGCGATATAATGTTGCGGCCCGCGTAGCTTAGCAAACATATGTATATGGCCCGAGGAAAAAAAAGGTTGAGTATGGCTGTATTACCCTATAGACCTAATTTCTTATTAATATCTCTAATTATTTTCCGTAAACCGCTATCAAAACGCCAAGAAATAAGAAGGATCTATCTGCTGTTACAGATTTAAATTTCATTTTATCAATACTGCTTTTCATTTCAAATTATTTTCACGAAGAAAACGAAATAAGCACGTGGAACTATTTACAAATCTTTATACCCGGATACTTGGTATAATTACTACTAATTGTTAGGTACTTCCTAAATGTCAACACTTCCAGCATCATCATAACATGCAATGCAAGTACTCTGACGGAAGCTTTCCATTTAAAGTTAAATTCTATTTCATGACAAAAATAAGGCTAATCTAACGTGTCTAGGATCTTTTTTTTAAATAATTAAACTGTAAAATTTACTTCTTCTTCTTTTCCATTTCCCTGTTGCCCTTCAGAGCGTCCGGGGCTCTATGCATTTTCGGAATTGGTTGCGGTCGGCAGCCATTCTTTTTACATCCCTTAGTTGTTTACCTCTTCGCCTTACTATTTTCTCTTCCCTTCCTCGTTTTCCCTCGGGTCTTGCTTCCACTGCTCGTCTGGGGTTTCTATTCTCGTTCATCCTCACTACATGGCCACACCATTTCAGCTGCCGATTTTCTACTTCACAGATTAATGGATTTACCCCTAGTTCCTCTCTGGTAACTATGTAACTCATGCGATCTCTTTTGGTCCTACCTACCAATCCTTCTCAGCTATTTCATTTGACCCGCTGTTATTCTACTTCTAGTTTTATCCTGTATCGTGCAGCTCTCAGATCCATAGGTTAAAGTTGATACATATATGCTGCTGTATATTCGAAGTTTTGTCTGTGTATCGACTTCCTTCTTTGCAATAACTGCTTTGCTCAGTGCATAATATATTTTGCCCGCTTTGTTCGTTCTATTGAGGATCTCTTGCTCTGTTGTTCCGGTTCTATTTATGATTATTCTCAGGTACTCGTAATTGTCAACCCAGTCTAATTCCTTCCTATTGCAAGTAATTCGTGTGTTTCGCCGGGCTTCCTTCTTTGTTATTTCCAATAGTTTACTCTCATTCCCCATCTCTCAATTTCTGTCCCATTTACTGACCGCTTGTTGTAGCTTTAGAGTCCGCTAGTAATACTATGTCATCTGCGTATATAAGGCATTGCATTTGTATTGCTTGTAGGTTCCAATTTCGTACCTTAACATTAAATCTTGGTTCTTTGAATTCTTGAATGATCTGATTCATAACTGTTACAAATAGTAGTGGACTTAGCGAGCCACCCTGCTTTATTCCTCTATAAATTTTAAAGCTCCCCGATTTTGACCCCTTACTTCTTACTGTTCCCTTTGTTCCTTCGTATAGTCTTTTTATAGCCGGTTGGAGTTCGTGCATTACTTGTAATTCTGTTAGTTCCCTCCAGACACTTGTTTAGGTATGCTACCAAACGCCGCTTGTAGTCTATAAATTCCAAGTACAATGGTTTCCCTCTTTCTAGCCTTTTTTCTATTGCCGTTCTTAGTACATATATGTGATCCTGTGTTTGTCTATGTGGCCTGTATGCAGCGTGTTCCTCTGTTAATTCTTCTATCTCTTCTCTCCGTCTTTTTTCCAGGATTCTGGAGTATATCTTCTCTACTACTGATGACAGGCGTATTGCCCTATAATTATCGCATTTATTCGTGTCACCTTCTTTGTGTACTGGCACTATAGGTAATATTCTCCTCCCAGTCGGGAATCTTCTGGCCTTTCCAAGCCAGTTAACAGACCTCCTTGATCCATGCTTTGACTCTTTCCTCTCCATATGTGATTAGTTCCGCGGCTATACCATCTCTACCAGCTGCCTTTCCTAGTTTAATTTGGTTTATGGCCCCCTCTACTTCTTCTATCTCAATTTTACTACGTGTTAAAAACCGCTTTCCATAAGTTATTAACCGTAAGAGTACAATAAACAAAAACTCTATTTTCTGGAAACAATTAATAAAATCAAACATTTCCAAAAATAATAATAACTAATCTGATTGTTGGAAGTTTGAAAATTCTTTAACGATATTGCCACATGTTCACCCACTGCCTCGCTACCATTTGCTCGCGGGTCTCTATGCTCGACAATTATTTGCTCGACAAGCCAATTACTCGCGCGACAGATACTCGACAAACACTTTATTTTTAGAATAAAATATTATGTTTGAGCATTTGCTATAAGTTACTGTGGTAATTCTTAAAATCATTCAGTTCCTCTAAAGAGTCTAAGATATATTAATAGTGAAAGCAGGGTTGCGTTCTTTTCTATTTGAATTTATTTATTTTCCTTTTGTTTTTGTTTGTTTATTCTTTTATTGTGAGTAAAATAAGAGAAGTGTATCTGGTTTTTATATATATATTTTTAGTTTTGCTAATTTTAATAATATAAATCACATAGTTGTTTACCGAGTATGCAACATTCTTCATATTGAATTTGATTAGTTTTTAATAAAGCCCTTGGTTTTAAAATAGAACCAACCACTGCCACAACGCCCACAACCGTACAGTCGCGTACGCATAGACAACGTTCTGATAAATCACTTTTTGAGTTCTTGGTGTATAAATGAATATTTTTTTTTCTTAAAATTTAGAAATCTATTTTTAACTGAATTAATACTCTATCTGATATAAAATAATAGTAAATGTTCCAACTATAAAGCAAAATATGTGCTACATTATTTTACAAACGAACATGCTTAAGAAAAAAACCTAATTCTTCTACATTGATGCAGTTATGCCTAATACTGCGAGCAAGTTGACTGTCGAGCAAATGAATGGTGAGCAACTGTCTTGGCGAGCATCGCTCCCAGCGAGCAATCGGCGAACGAGCCATCGGTGGTGATCAAATTTTAAATGTGAAAATCATCTAATCAAGCACATGGAACTGTTTTAGGACCAGTATACTTGCATACTAGGTGTTATTGCTACTAATTTTTAATTATTCTTAAATATCAATAGTAAACAATACAAACAGTATACGTTTTTGAATACTGCACAGAAAGTACAGAAAATTGCAGCACCCAATTACTCTCCATTGAAAATTATAGTTCTGTTGTATCACAAAAAAAAACTACTGGGTCAATTTTGGGAAACAACTTTTTCCAAGATAATTTAATTATAAAAAATGTTTATAAACCGTTAATAGCATATTAAAATCTCAGTTAATTTTGTAGCAACGAGTAATTAAATAAAAAATTTCCAGAAATAATACTGACGAATCTTAATATTACAACTTAAAATGTATTACATTTAAAAGAGAAATAAGCAAATAAACTACTTTTGAATCATTATACCTGGATACTACTAATTGTTAAGTAATATCAACACTTTTGGGAACCATCATAGCTAGTAGTACAAGGGTGTCCGCCTTCTTACTCATCTGTCGTTTGCTTGCAGATGCTCAACAACAATTTGTTCTTAAAATAAAATTGCATGCAGTTGGTGATTCTCAAAATCTTTCAATTCATCTATAAAATACTGATAGTCAAAGCAGGGTTGTCTGTTGTGTTGGATTTATATACGTATTATCGTATGGGTCATAATTCAAGTTCGCGAGTTTGGTATCGAATTATTCAAGTTTTCTTAGTATTGATATTTAAAAATTGCGAATTAGCGTTTAAAAAAACTGCTACCAAAAATATATCTAACTTCCAAGAGCTTATTGAGTAAATTTTCAATAAACTTCTAGATATTAAAATCAGACCAGCCGTTTCTACAATATCCACGACCACACACTCGCATACGCATAGATAAACATTTTACGAAAACAAGAAAATTCTTCTGCATCGATGTAGTTATACTTAGTATTGCGAGGAAGTTAATAACTACATTGCAAAGTTTCCTATATTTTATTAACAGTTTTATATAAAGATTTATATTCATATTCAAATGTCAGCTAATTTTATAAATTTTCAGCAACAATGGGGACAACTTGGAAAATTATTTAACAACGTTGCCTTCAACTGAGATAGCTTTTTTTCGTAACATTTAAAAAAGAATTAAACAACGAACTATTTCTGAATCATTATACCTGGATCCTTGGTATTATTAATACGGATTATTATGTTAAATATTAACTTCCAGCGACATCTGATTCCATATTAACCACATTTTGGGTTCCCAAACTTCTATAACATATAATAATGTTTATCATTCAATGTCATAGCAATTACAAATAAGAATAAAACCAAAATATTCAACAGGAAACTTTCCAGTGAACATTCTTCAAAGTTCTGTTGCATAACAAAAAAACATTTTCATAATGTCAAAATGTCGCTAATACTAACGACCTCATAATGTTGCATTTGAATTTCAAATAAGTACGTACTAAGCAAAAGTATGCATTTATTTGCATAGCGTTAATGCAAAGCTAAATTTGGCGTTATCTAAGAAGTCTTGCATTCGTGATTTTAAATCCAAATGTGATTTTAATCGCTGACAGTGCTACGCTGCATATCTTGAATTGTTTAACCTAGAAAACGGTCCTATTAAATTACAAAGCAGAAAACCCGACCCAAGTTTCATATAAACAATAGGAAAATGAATATAAATTTATAATCTTTCAAGCAAGAACAAATACAATTTTCTTTAACAGTTTCACCTTCTGCTTTTATAATGGAAAATTTTACGTCTCCGCTACTGCAAGTACAGGGTGTCTCAACTAAAACAGTCCACCCTGAATAACTTTGTAAATAATCAAATGTGAAAAAATCGGATAGTTTGAAGGGTGTCATCTTTTACCTTGTAAGTCATTAATCTGACTTCATCCCCTTCAAAAAAGTGCTCAGAATATTTTATTAAATGTTTAAAGTCACCACCACCAACTTCCATACCATAGTACAATCGACTTTCAGAGCAATTTCGAATATTTTTAAAAATGTCGGGCGTTAATACCCGACACTCCATAGATCTTAGTTTTTAAGTGACTGCATAGAAATAAATACAGGGTGTATAAGAAATAGGTACAAATATTAAATCCGATGATAGATTACAATATATACAAACTAGAAAAAACATTTCTTTGGCAATGGGACCCATAAGATATGAGAAAATAATAATTGATAATTTGACCCAAAATTGTTTGAGTACCGCAGGATAATAACAAAAATTTGAGTTCAAAGACATGTTATGCAAAGGAGAGTAAGATAGAAGTGCAAAACAATTTCTTACCATCTGCCACAAACCAATACTATTAGGTAGGTCAGTAATTTCTATTCAGTCTGTTGTTGAAGCTGAAAAGCAGTGTTTCTACCAAAATGGAAAATTTTACGAATAGTTGTGATTTCTTTTTGTGGGGCTACATGAAACAGTTAGTTTATTATACGCCAGTGAACACAGTAGGGGAATTACGGGTACGCATTGAAGACGCTGCCGATAGGATTCGGCAAAATCCTACCGTTTTCGCAAGGATACGTAATTCAGTGCTTCGACGTGCAGAAGCTTGTGTTCTCAATGGTGGTCGTCATTTTGAACATTTATTGTGATCCACTTTTCACTTTTGAGGTAAACTGTTTTTTATTTTTTTTTAGTTATGTTAAAATTGATCTAAATAAATGATGGGTATTTTGAAATAAATTAGTACTTTTTTAAGTGCGTTATGCGTTTGGAGTTTTTTGTGCATGAAGCAGCACTTGTTTATAATTTTTATACCCCATGATAAAGTGAAAACCAAAAATTTAATTTAGCGGTTAATGAAATTCTGAAATGCCTTCTAATTACAAAAATGTCCAACTGCTTCAATTAAACCTTGACCCCT
>JABXWE010014430.1:0-31693 GCA_014611495.1 Limonius californicus
GTCACATAGTGAGTTACAACGTTGATTGAAGTATTAGGTTAGGTTACCTAACCTAACCTAATACTTCAATCAACGGTTACAACTACATTACCATAACGGCAACCCATAGTAATTAACAACTTGAATAGCTACTTGTTAAAGATGAATATACACCATGACTAATTTTATATATGTGTAATATAAGATATTGTTTGAAGTCATGAGATTACAACCTTAAAAACAAATTCTCAGAGGTTAAGTTTCTTCGAGTTGCTTTCCAATAAAAATTTATTATACAAAACGTGTATTAAAACAAATCAAAAATTTATAGTAGAAATTTTTCGGATTGTATCAAATTTATGATAAAAACAGAAACTTTACATTTTTTAAAACTTTTTAAAAAATGTATATGACTAGCAAAAAAGATATTGTCCAGATCTATTATCACAAACTGTGCTCAAATAAGTTGCCTCCTACTTGAAGGCAAACGTTTTCACGATTTATCATGAAAGCACTAACTCTCTGTAACTTTTACTGACTCCTCGGCTGCGTGAATACGAGCTATGGCATTCTCAAGATTCACAATAGGTTCGCGGTAGAAGGTTTCTTTCAAATGGCCCCAGAAAAATATATCTGACGGATTCAGATCTGGTGATCTAGGAGGTTATGGTATGACTTCACATCTTTCAATCCATCTCTCAGGGCATTGTCATTTAGAAATATATCACTTATATTGCGTAACATGGCGATGCACAATCATGTTGACACCAGCAATTTATTCTAACAGCTAATGGAATTTCGTGGAGCTATGGAAATGGAAAATGTTCATCTACACATAAAAATGCAAGGCTGAATTAAGCTGGTTAGGTAGAATGTGTGAGCCAATTGCATTATTATTTCATAACTCAGCCTAAATATTTCTTTGATTTAACCTCTTGCGTATTAAGTGAGGGTTTTCATCCCACCATTCGTATAGGTTATGAATATGTATGATACCCATCTCAGTAAATGTGGATTTATTATTCCACAGAATCTTTTCAATGAAATGTTAATGAGCGTTTACCCCACGCATCAACCATCTACAAAAATGGACTCGAAGGTCTCTATCCCCGTCATGCAAGAACTTGAAGGTTTTGAGACCTAAATGAATCAGTGACTATACAATTCGAAGGCTTGTACTTAATTCCGCCTCAACAAATTCATTTGCTTTTCTTGATCGACACTTATTGCAAGTTGACGTCCTACCTGATTTTATCTAAAATTGAAATTACCTTTTTCTTATAATATTTGTTCTATACATCTTGCAAATTTTGCTTCAGGGTGACGACGATTTGGAACTTTTCCGCATATGCCTTAATCGCACCAGTGGCATTGTCATAAGATCCACCTAATATTTTCAACATGTCGACGTAATATCGATTGCATTTTAAACGCAAAAAGCAGAATGAAATGTAAATAAATATACTTATCTATATGATAGGACGATTAATATATTTTTACATTGCCGTAGCCATCTAATTCAATTATGCTACACAACTAATTGCAGTGACCGTACGAAATTTATTATTTACATGTTCATCGATAACTCAATACCTAAGAACATTTGAAAAAAATGTACACTCTTAGTTTTCAATTTCTTTCAGCTCCTTGATTAAATCAGATTTTGAGACCGGAGAAGGTTCATAGTTTTCGACGCATTGTGAAGGATAATAACCTAATTTTTGCTACGTTTTTTAAGCGCCATCTTCATCCAAAGCGTAACAGCTGCTGAAAAACCCTTTATTCTGGTAATAATGGTATTGCAGCTGTTTTAAATTAAATACTGGTTTAGTGTGATACTTTTCATCGATATCTTTCATTTCATAGATGGACAGGATATTTCTCTGCATACCATCCTTTCCTTTATATACTTGCCCACCTAGTAATTTATTCATCCGGAATTAACTTCCTATACAACTCTCAGGGACCTGAGTCATCCGTGGGCAAGGTTATAAACTTAATTTAAAAAACTGAGACACTTAAATATCTGGAAGAGGAAACAACAACAGCAGCACTTCTTATAGAAGGACCTACCGAATAGTAAACCGACTTCTTATTGAGGCCTCCCTGGCCACGGACACGAACACCTTAAGACATTGGGTATTATAAATAATTTTCTACATAGAAAGTATAAAATTAAAGTGTGAACCTCCTATTCATGTAGTATATCACCCTCAGATTCAGGATCCCTAGCCTGAGGTTATTCGAAGAGATTCACTCAATCAGATTTTGATGGTCATTAAAATACATGCTCCACTGAAGCTGCACAAGTAACAGGAAGCGTATGTATAGTGTACGCTATCGAAAAGAACTTCTGAAGTTATTTAACTTATCGATTATTTTGATTAAAATTGACAATGGTGTATTTAGGCTTCATAGCCAGTAACCGTGCTATACACCTTCTTCGTCTTAAATCACCAGAAGAGGAGTTGGGAGTCAAATTAATTCGTACATATTTACCTCAGTTTTTTTAAATTTCATTTCGTGAACAGCTTCATGAATTGAACTGATGCTCACCATTATAAACGTAATGGTTTTCAAATTCATTCGCCTATTTCATAACTGAAGCCATGTCGATTTTCGCTACTCTGACTAGCACTTTGCACCTGCTTCGTGCATGGAGCACCTTCCACAGCTTCTATGTCATATTTAAACTTTTTCGCACACATAATCACACTCGAAAGCGCTTCGCAATTATAACAGTATACTTTTAGCATTCATAAATTTTAATGGGCTTTACTCCCTGTGCAGAAAAAATCTTATAGCAGGACGCATATATTTGCTAGTGTATTTTATCAGTTACGCGAATATTGTCACCTCCGACAACTACTACACGCAATTGTTATGCAGAAAACAAAAGCATCGCTGCTTCTCTAATTAATTAAAATTTTATTTTATATTAATTGCAACAAAAAATTTATATTTGCTACAATAACATTCTAGGTTTCATTTTCCAGCAGCATTTTAATTCAGTTGAATACTATACCCTCAAATTTCTTTTGAAAAATGTGGTAGTGGTATCATACCTTAGCATGTAGAAGTCTTCTCTTGTAATAGTCGCCCCAATCTATCTACTACAATACACTACAACATAGTTTTCCAAGTTGTGGGGCGAGCCTCTCTCAGGGGGCGTACAAGTGCTCAAATGGGGTGCATCAGAAAAAAAGTAGAATGGAAATTAGTATAACGAAACTAGGTTTGTTTTCTTTGTGAACCATATTTGCCGATCCAAGAAAACATTTCCAAGAATCCCCCTTAGCTGCGTTAGCGTTCCATTATAGCTTCCCTAATATTTTCTCGAAAGTTGCACGTGGGCATTCGTTCTAGAACATATTGATATTTCGCAATATGTTGCAAGATTTTTGGGGGGTGATGCAGCTGAAGCTGAAACTGCCGTCGCTCTCGACGCTTACCGACCCCCTAAGGAAATCATCTTAATTCCCAGGGTCGTACCAACCAAGTCTTCATCCCAAAGTTTCCTGAAGTCGTCTACCCTTTTTCCCGGACCTGCAAGTATCCCAGACTGTACCTGCATCGGGAAAGAAAAGAACAACCCCAGTATTGTGCCGACCGTCCCCAGAATCGTTCAAGGTAAAAATCTAGTTTTTGTGTTGTGAGAAAGAAACCTTTTTCTTTGTTCGCGTTAACTTGTAAACTTCAACGCTATTGAACCATTTTGCTTCCATGTAACTAGAAACCGACCTTCAGTCGCCGTTTGTGGTGTTTGCTGTTAATTGTAAAGATAACAAAATTATATCCTGTTTCGTTCTTGTGAACTTCAGCGTCCCTGGGCACATAGCTGTATGAAAAAAAATAAATATCATTGCACCAGCGGTGGCGAGTTTTTGTTTGAACGTTCTAAAAGTAAAGATATATAATCCAGAATCATAAAGTTATCATTTGTTGTCATTTTTTTTGTACTGTGTCATTTTTAACAGTGTAATTATATGTGTGTTAAAAATTTACTGCCTCTTATTATTGTGTCTTTTGTATTTGTGTGTGTACGAATTTTGCAAGCTTCATATATATAGGCGGAGGCACAATAAAGGTGAGTCCCATTCCCGTAAGCGTTGGCTTCTCGGCCTTCCACGAGAACCTGCCATTAGCTGGATTTGGAATGTGGCGCCCACTAATTTTGGCTTACCCTGTACACAACTAGGAAGATTTCCTCCCATAAGCGATTTTCGCGAACGCCCCCTACTCCTCTGAGCTAAGCTGTAGGCCTTTTTCCACCTATCCGGTTTCGGGTCGACGGAGAAGCCCGTTTGGCCCGTAACAATATTAATGCTTAATTAACATCTTATCTCTTTACAGAATATTCCATACAGAATGTACTTACGAGATCAATCTAAAACTACATAAAACTTACCAATAGTTTATTTAAACAGACTAGTGACTTAAATGCACTTGTTTTGAACTGCATAACTTGTCCAACTTGGTTCTAAATGAGTAACCCTTAGTTCACGTTCGATGTTGAGCCGGTTTGTGTCTCGATTATATACAAGCTACTGCAGACAAACCACCTTCACAAAGATACGATGTAGGAAACAACAACATAATCTGCATAGTTCTCTTAAATAACGCTGGCAATTCCTTTTACGAGTTAATCAAGAATTCGACAATGGTTTCCGACGAAAATTACTTCTTCTTTTCTGTGCACTTTAAGTTAAATGAATTGTTTCTCTTCTTTCAACAATATCCATATGTAAGTGTAGCTGCAAATAGGTTCGTTATCGGCTCGTATTTGGTCAGAAGACTAACATGTTCAAAGACAAAAGTTTAAAAATTTTTGATAACATTTTTAAATAATGTTCTATGCATCTAAAAATGACATACATTTGTATGGCTTGACTTTTTATCGTTAATACATGTTTTTAAATTAATGAACATTTCTGTATCTTCACTGTTTATCTTGTTAGACCAAAATTCTAATCTTCGCGAAAAGCCGTTAATTTTTTCTGATGGATGTAATATATGAGTATCATTTTCTTGCAACTTGGTATTTATAATAAATTATTGTTCACAAAGGTCATTCAAATAAGCCAGTTTCATTCTGAGCAGTGCATCCACAAAATTCTCGGCATCTTTGTGATTTTGTTTTTTTCAAAAACGCGTATATTTCCTGCCTAAGCTCAGATACCCGTTGTATAACCTCTCTATGTGATAACCACCGAGATTTGCAATAAAACAATACTGCTCAATGGCCAGCGCCCATATCAACGCACATTGAAGAAAATAGTCTTGCCCTTAAAGGCCTTGTTTTTATATAATTTGCAACAGAATTTACTATAGATATTATTAAATGAAGTCATGGGTTAATGTCCTTCGAAGCTAGTGATTCCCTGTATATCATGTAATGGTACCATGTGGCATTTGTATTCTTTTTGAATAGAAGTGCTTGTAGACCATCATATTTTTCGACCGTCCTCCCACCAGTACAAAGACCAACACAGTTTTTCCACTCCAGGCCAGAGTTTACTATATAATTATTATCAGTTCACCTGAATAGTAAATAATTGTTTTGTATGTTTCGTAAGAAGCGGTTCCTGCAGAACCTCTGAAATATCATCAATGCGCCTACTAATAGTATTGCTTGATGCTGATATTTTCTGAATCTCTCTAGCGGAACCATCTTCTACATTGTAGCGACCGTATCAACGGTACCAGGAAGAATAAGACAGTCCCCAATAGTATCAGGTTTCCCGCACTTGACTATGCGATGTGAAACTTCATAAGTAGCAAGCAGAGCTTTTTGGGAGAACGACAAAACTGTATTAAAGGCTAACTTCGGATTACTATGCTTTTTCACTTTCTTTATAAAGAAATCGCGATATGTATTTTCATGATCTTTATGCTTTGTTTGGTTTATTTGCTTTTATACTATCGGCAACCAAAGTATATAAACAAATTATACGCTGTGGTTACTCTTCTATATTATCGACTGTATTTATTAAACCAGAATTCAAATATTCGTCACAAAATTTCATAATTTATACTTTGGAACTGTTGGCAGCTTCTTTATTTGTAGAAGCAAATTTACTTGCACACTCAAAATTACATTAAGACCCAATTAAATATTGTACCATACTTAAAAACAATTTCAAATTACTCAGGTGCAACAGAATACAAACGAAATTTTATGCATCTACTCGTAGCTACGCTTACCGTTAAACTAATCTAACTGAACATGCATTATTATTTTATACGTTCTGTCTCCACTGTCACAATTTCTGGGCCACTCTACAGCGCTCGGGAAAGTTCGAGATTTCGTCTTACTAGTAAGGGGGAGGGGGTGTATTATAACATATTTAAAAAGCGGGCCGCAAAACCTAGAAGTTTGAGAAACGCTGCATTACAGCAATAAAATGTGCCTTAACGGACATTTAAAGGTGATATTTCCTTACATTCTGCGAACCTCCTAGATTGTAAAACTTGTAAGACTCTTCCCGCTCTACTGGCTAGTTCATAACTATCTTGTTCGTATGGGTTTCCTGATCAATAGACAAGCACATTTTCATGAAAATTCCATATCCACTCGTTGCTTCATGGCGATTGACAGGAACTCGATGTACGAGCTAGCGTGCTGCGCAAAAACTAACAGCTAGGCAAACTTCGCTTGCCTATCTTCTATTGATAAAACTGTCAACTATTTCATACTGATACTGAATTTCACGCGAGAATTGCCAAAGTTCATATATTGTTAACTATTTTAAGATATACAGTCTTATGAATGCAATAGTTTCCTCTGCACAACGTTATTGTCAACCCACGCCCATTGATATTAGTAGAGACAATACAAACTATTATGTGAAAAGTACCTACTTTATTTCTGACGAGGCGAGCTTAATTAGCTGTCTAAACGATGGAAGGGTATTATTAGCAAACCAAAGCAATTATTCGGTAAAAGACTCGAAGAAATTCTCGTTAACAAAACTTAGCTTTATTACTACAGTGTTAAAGCAAATCATTGTTCATTTAGCACAGGAACGACTATAATAAAAAAATTAGAATGCTATCGTAAGAGATATTTAGTTTTCGTGTAGGTTAAGGGGTATCTGATTGGAAATATTGGTTTGAATTTTGAAACTAGCAACCACATGGTAGAATAACTGAAAAACAATAGAGCCTCGATGAACGTCTTTGTTAATGTTGGTACTAAATAAACGTGAACGTCAACCCGAATGTAAAACTCACTTAGAGGAAGGTTGTACTGCGCATCTATCAGAAGCAGCTAGAAACCGCAAAATTTAATTAGCACTACTGCTGGTGTAAAACAGCAATTTATTTCCAAAAGTAGATACACCCAAAAAACTTAAGAAATAATAATGTAAGTTTATTTTTCAATGCTATAAAACATTCGCTTTAAAACATAATTGCCTGAATTAGCATCACCTCCTCCATACAAGACTCAAAATGTTTATTTGCGTTGCAAAGCACGTACATCGGCGTACGTTTTACTAAACCCCGTATAAATTATATGTATTTCAAACACATGTTATAATTACAGAGCTATCATGAAACCTTCCATAAATAATTTGTTATATCAGCCAGCAACTTTTTAATTGTTGCTCGTAGCAAGACAAAAGAGGAATAGCTATTTGTATTTTAAAAACAAAGTTGGATATGCGTTGACATGATTTGAAAGTATTGCCTGCATAAAGTGAATAGATTCAGTATGCGATATTAATGTTCATATTGACTGGCGACAATATGAGCCTTGAAACGTGAGAGAATAATGTTTTCCACTTGAACTGCTGGTGTCATAATTTCAACTAAATGGACCGATGTTTTATTTTGACATCGAACACATTGTCATTCTTGATTCCTTTTTAACGATCTGATTGTGCTGATGATTCATATGCCAAGAAATTAATGTGTTGAACTGTTATTGATGAGTTTACACATACAGTACCTATAAATATTTTACACGAACGATTATATGAAACACACAGCAGTATCGCCGTTGAAAGGGGATACAAAGCTAATCTAGATAACACAAAACATAAAAGAAGAATACGAATTAAGCAGTAAAGTTCCTACATTCATTTACTCTAAATTGGGACTATTAAACCTTCCTTAGAGAATCCCTTTATGTCCTTCCCTAAAATTAAAAATTTAATTTCTAAAAGTCATCTTTGAATTCTTAACGTTCTGAGTGAGTCAAACCGTAAATTCAAGAATCTTTCCACCCTGAGAGCACTTCCTGTAATGTAAAACTAATTAAAAATCAATTTGTTGATGCTGCTGCAAATCAGAATCAGTCCTGGCTATTCATAAATTTCTGCATATTTCAGATGGCTTATTAACGAGAATAAAGGACAAATACTTTAAAATTTTAAGCAAACCAGAACACGCATCCCAAGCAACGATTCAAATCAGTTCCAATAGAATACTAGCCAAACCTGTATAAATTAAATAGGATAGAATAGATCACAGTGTCAGTAAACATAATCAAACATTAAAATTCACAGCATCCGCAAGTATTCTTAATGAAATTAGAATAATGGTTGATGTGTAACACAAGAGTTGCTTCTGTTAAATGTTATATCATGTTACTAAATAATTATGTAGTCAGTTTTAGATTCTCCTATAACTAATTTTATTTAGTATTCACTGATTATTAAAAAAATTATTCTATGTGTGCAAATAGACGTTCTACGAGGGCTGTTCTCTTTCCGCTGAGTCTATCGAGCAGGCTGTGATATTTTGAAACAAATCTTTCTTGACATTTAACCATAGTTGTTTACAAGTTTAATTATGACGAAAATTGTCAAATATACTTGAAGGTTTTTAAAATACATAATTTTAAAGTAATCCTTTCCCCAAGTATTCATGGAAATGAATAAAGAGCATTATTTAGCTGTGATTTTTTACAATTTCACGTGTAGCTTAAGCCGTAAAAAATGTTTTGAGGAAATCAATCGAATGTTTGGTGAAAAGTGGTGTTCCTTAGCTACCGTAAAGCGGTGCTACAATAAATTTCTACGTGGTCGGCTTTCCTTAAATGACAACTTTCGAACTCCTAAAGCAAAAACGGTAGTTACTGAAAAGAATATTGGACTTGTACAAAACATGATTGAACAGCACCGGTATGTTACTGCCAGAAGTATTCAAGCGACCTTAAAAATTGCTGTGAAAGCAATTGACACCATTTTACACAAATATTTGATGGTACATAAGCTTTGTGTTCGTTGGATTCCTCACAGTTTGACTCCAGTTCAAAAAGAAAACTGTGTGGTTTGGTGCAGGACTACACTAGATCGCTTTGACAATGGATCGTCTCATTTGTTGTACAACATCATTAAAGGTGATAAAAAGTGGATATACTGCTATAATCCCGAAAGAAAGCAACAGTCGGTCTTTTATCCCTGTTTCTATGGAACCTGGTAGTACACGAACTTCTACAGATGCTCAATGATGGAGGGTTCTACGTCCAAAGTTATGCGGATGACATAGTCATTCTCATAAAGAGCAAACACCCAACTATCATGGCAAACCTCATCCAAAGGGCGCTAAACATTACTCAAAGGTGGTGCGAAAGGGAAAACCTCAAGGGAAAACCTCAAGGTTAATCCCTGCAAATCCTCAATAATACCCTTCACCAAGAAAAGGGATAAAGGGGAATTTGACAACCCAACAATCTTTGGTGAAAGAATTCAGGTTAGCCAGGAGGTCAACTATCTGGGCATCACCCTGGATGCAAAATTGAACTGGAACGTAAACCCGAATAACATCACAAACAAATCATAAATGGCCCTTATGACAGACGCATGTTTGGTAAAACAAGGGGACTGAAACCAAAGATGGCCCAATGATACTACACTACGGTAGTTAGACCTATGGTAGTTTATGGCACCCTAGTGTGTTAAGCAAAAAACAAACATCACAAAACGAACTAGGATACAGACACTGGCCTGTTGGTTGGCGGGCAAAATTAAAGGACAACATAATTAAAGCGGCCGAGGAAGCCCTTGGGAAAAGACAAATAAAAACAACATCAACTACCAAAAACACCCTGGTTTAATCACGGAGTGAAAGCGATACCTGACCAATGCAAAAATGAAACATATAAAGGAACACTATTGGGAAAGCTTTACAAAGAATATGGAACGGGATCTATATGGCGCGCAGAGAAAGGTTTGGAAAATGCTCAGAAATAGGAAAGCTGAAGTAAATAAGACAATAAAGATCAACAAGATTCAAACCGAGCAATGGAAGCAGCACTTTGAAAAGCTGTATAAAAATCAAAAAGAAGAAAATATGACACTAAACGAAGAAGAAGAAGTGGTAACGATAACTAAAGAAGAAATCAGAAGGGCTATGAGTACACTGAAAAACAGAAAAACGCCCGGTATGGATGACATCAGAAATGAATATCTAAAATACGGAGGAGAAAACCTGATCAGAGAACTAGAAGAATAATTCAATCTTATATTAAAATCTGGGAACATACCGCAAGAATGGAAAGTCAGCGTAACCATACCAATCTTTAAGAAAGGAGAGAAAACCAAACCTGATAACTACCGTGGTATCCCTTTTTTAACCCTTAGATTACCACGCGGGGTGTTTGGGGGACCCCGGAGACAGTTTTTTACATTTTATTCGTTTAATATTTTTTTTTTGAATTATGTTCGTAAATATAAATTTTCTTTACACATTTAAGGGCAGGACTGTGAACTCACTGAGGAATTCTAATAGTTTTCTTTTAATGAAAATTCAAAATATGTAGCAGGGGTCCCGTCGCGACCCCACGCGGTCGTTTAGGGAACCAAACTTATTACGGACAACATCTGATTTGCTCGCCGATAAAACAGTGAATCAGATGTTGTGTGAATAATAGCAAGCGGAGCGCATTATTATTATGTTTTGTTGTGTTTATTTACGGTATGTACACCAATTTGATAATTTTTAGTTAAATACTTTTGATACATATTTTATGTGCAGATATTAGAAATGTCCAATTACGAGAGAAAACGCCCTCTTACACATGCAGAATTAGAGGAAACTGTGAGGACAGATGACGCAGAGTACTTTACATCAGACATAGATATCGATTCAGATTTTGACGAAGAATTGCTTGCAGGCGAATGCGATGATAGTTCTTCAGAAAGAGAAGATAACATTGAATACGTTGAGGAAGAAGATGAGAACGCTGTTCTATTAGACGAAAGTTTGAATCAAGAAAACCGTGAAGTAGATGCGCAGAATGCTGTACAATATACCGCAAAATCTGGAATGATATGGCAATCTAAGCCAATTCAATCAGTGCGTGGTCGTCGTCGTTGTGAGAATATTATAAACGACAAACCTGGCCTAAAGTGATTGCATCATCGATGCTTTCAACTTATTTATTGATGAGGATATGAAGAGTATTATATGCAGACACACAAATTAGGACGCTATCCGAGTTTACAATTTATATAATCAAAAAAATCCAGGAAAAGAAAAGCAGTGGAAAGAAATGTCTAAAGTGGAGCTAGATGCATTCATAGGAATACTCATATCTGCAGGAGCGTTAGACTGCAGAAAAGAAAACACCGCTGAAATGTGGACGAGTCAATTCGCCGATCGATTTTCGCTGCATCTATGTCCCGAAATAAATTTATTCAAATTCGAACGTATATTAGATTTGATGATAAAGCTATAAGACCAGAAAGACGACAAGAGGATAAATTAGCAACCATCAAAGAACTGTTTCATAAGTTTGCTGACAACTGCAAAACAAATTTTATACCGCATGAAATGTTAACTATCGACGAGCAGTTGGTTGCATTTCGGGGGAGATGTCCATTTCGACAATTTATAAAGTCGAAACCAGCCCGATATGGGACAAAGATTTGGGGCCTCGCAGATGTAAAAACTTCATATCTCTACAACCTGTAGGTTTACCCGGGAAAACCACCTGGCGGACATTCCGAAAAATTACAAGGCAAACGCGTGGTAGAAGACCTCATGGAACGCTTATTCAAATCGAGTCGTTGTGTAACCACAGACAAGTTTTTTACATCTGTGCATCTTGCAGAATTTTTGCTTACGAAACAAATTACACTTCTCGGAACCGTCCGGAAAAATAAAGGTGGTACCCCGGAAGAACTAAAAGTAAATGCAAGGAGAGCAGAATACTCATCTATATTTGCTTTTCGCAAAATTTAATGATAGTCTCATACATTCCAAAAAAAGGGCGAATGGTTCATATCCTATCATCTCAACATCAAGATGAAGAAATATCTGATTAAGACCATCAAAAACTAAATATTGTTTTGAATTATAACGCCATCAAAGGAGTCGTTGACAACGCAGATACATTGATTCGTGAATATTCTTGCGCTCGTCGTACAGCTAGATGGCCTTTCAGATTGTTCATGAATGTGTTAAACATTGCATCCTTGAATGCATTTATTGTATATACCACCAAAAATCCGGATTGGAAGAAAGCAATAAGTAACAGAAGATGCATATTTATGAAAACACTAGGAAAAGACCTGGTCATACCAAACATGAAAGAGGGGTTACCAATGATGGGTAACAACCCTCATGTGGTGAGAGCCATTCAGGCTTGTGTGATTAATTTTATCCCACAAAACTCAGCTCCCCAACGAACACAAACAGGCGTTAAAAGGGGAAGATGCCGTCTATGTCCAAGATCATTTGACAAAAAAGTTAACATCAGATGTACCACCTGTGAGATGTTTATTTGTAAAGATCATCGCAAATCTGTAACAAAACCTGCAAATTACTGTACTGATCACAAAGATTTAGAGGTCATTTACTCAATTTCTGACCCAATTTAATGAATGCCTACAAATTCTGCGAAACCACAGAAATATCAGATAAGCTGCATAAAACACAAATTATAGGTACATACGTGAGTAACCCAAAATTGAGGTAAGGCCATAGTTTATAACTAACTCAACATATGTCAACAGATTAATTGGGTAGATACAAAAAATACAAAATTCTCAATTAAAATACAATATTATTTTATATGATTTAGATAACAGGTCAAAATAATTCGAAGAAACTCGAATTGTGCTAAATTAATAATAATTAAAGTCCGAATACGAGTTTTCGGAAGCTGGTGAACACAAGGCCTGGCGTTAAGCCAGCTTAACAACGCGTAAAATGTACACGATAGCGCCTAACCGAATCGTTTATCGCCATTAATCAATCCGCATAGTTGTTCTATAATAGAAGGAATTTTACTTATCCAAGAGAATTGGGAAATCAGACCTTCTGTCGTTCGCTGGGTATGTTCCTGGAATATTCTTAACACGATGATGGAAGACGCGGCAGTCGATGGCATCAAGCTGGAGTAGCAGCGCATGAAGGCACCTTTCGACAACGTAATCTGAACTTCCCCAGAAGTTCAACCCTACCCTACGGTGGCTGATTGTCTCCAACTTCGTATAGCACGTAGAAACCGAACGCTACAGTTGAACGAGACAGCCTGGTTGGTCGGAAAACGATCCCAGGAGATTCCGCGTAGCATGCGGCGTATAACGTAACCATTTTTTCGTAAAATGTTTAATTAATCTGGGCTAAACCCAATGAGAATTTAGTAAAACACCAAAATAACGTACAGAAAACTAACTAAATTCCCTTGTAGGTAAGTATGATTTAAATAATCCACGAAGCATGAAGATTCCACAATGTTAAATCCTTTCCACACTTATACCAGCAACCCACAACTTGCACGGCCAACAACTCAAGACCCACCCAATTTAAAATCCACCTACAACTTCAAGAGAATCTTCCCTAAATTGATACTTTTATAGTGTAAACAGAGTTTAAAATATCTAGATCGGTTTTCTTGGTATTATTTTGCAAGAACACGTGTTTTCTTATCCACAGTTGTAAGATTCTGCGTTGGGTAAATTTAAAGCTAACTGTTATATTAATTTTTGTTTTACGCTACAACTACATTAACAAAATATTTATTAAAAACATCTAAATGCCAAAAACACAGCGGCGTGTTTTGTTTCAAACGTTTTTTAGTTACGACATCCAATAAATACATCTTCTGCCAAAACGAATGTTTGGAAATAAATTCACAACGATATGCCAAACAATTTACTGAATGTTATCCTATAACAGATTGTAAATAGTAAATTAATAAACATGTGAAAAAAAAATTCACAACGGATCTATCTACAATATTCCAAGCTATTTTTGTATGGTTTTTAATGGTTGAACCGTTACAATGGCACAATATTTTGAGCGACTCTGTTCAGCTTTCCATACTAGCTATAACAATATTATTTTACAAATTTTAAATTTATATTAAACATTACAAATAAAAGCGTAGTGGCTCGATTTAGATCCCCAATTCTTTACGTTTCGAAGAACGTTCGCGCTAGACCGCAAGTAAGCAACGATGAAATTCGGCATTCGCAAGCAATCTTTCCTATCCCTTCATCTTCTTTCTCGATTTTGGCTCCTATGCTCACAGACATTCCGCCGAATTTACATCCGCGTTCCGAAAGTAAATGCAATGACGCCGTTTATCTAAATCAGCCCTAAACATTTGCCGTTTTGCCTGCCTACTATTTTTGCCTGAATTCCACTTTGGAATTGATACTAAAGCCCGTTCAATCGATTATCTACATATAATTACGGAGAGGTTAGAATTTCAATTTGAATTGAGATTGGGTGTAACCGTTAAAATATTATCTATCCAAGCAGATCTGTTTTCTGTTTCAAAACACGCTGGCTTGTAGAATTTTTGTAATTTTTACATTTTGAATTTTATTTAATAATTTGCTCGGTAGCTGTTTAAAGTTTAAACGAAGCACAGCATTCACTGGAGTTTATTTCAGTATAATTATACTAAGATTATAACTTTTAACGCTAATGGCATATTCTAAAAACTTTTAGATTTTAAATCAGAGATAATGAGGAAAATGAGAAAATGGTTTCTTGGAAACAGTTTAATGAGACTTACGATCAATAATCGAACTTATAATTGATGACATTTTAATTTCATTTAGAATTTCTTCGGTTGTTTGCAAGACTATAAACCGAAAAATGTGTAAGCGTAATTCTATGTCTTCATTGTCAACGTAGAAAATATTGTATTCTCTAAACTTAACTTCTAATATTACAAGAACAAGCAAATTTTATGCATCCTACATACTATTGTACGGTATATAGCAGAACCACGATTTTTTTTATGTGCTTAGATGCAATTCGCAGCATCAAATGAATTTAAGGGCGGTACTTAGCTCCGTAGGACTTAAAAACGAAATTATTTAATACTAGGAATTTTCAACAAAATGCTCCTAGTAAGTAACATCGGCACTAAACGGTAAAATAAGCACAACTGCAACGCAATCTGGATTTGTGTTTGTATTTCTATGAAAAAGGAATGCACACAATGTTACTAAAAGTTAAACCAACAGAACGCCACAAAATTGCTCAGCGTTTATTGGATTAGGAAAGTAATTCCTGTGGTTTCTAAGCTATCTGTCGTCAAAGTTCTACTAATATCGGATAAAAGACATTTGTTAAGACATCGAAAAGGAGTTACATTTTGCTGGCTATCATAAAAGATCAATGTTCAACGCCTAACACTCGTACCATAGTATAATTGCAGGAATACTTTAAATAGGTAATATCGAAAGTCGTATGATGTTTCTGAGTTCTGCATAAGGCACACGTTCTGTGCCTAGAAGACACACCTATCAGTGGATTTTAAGTAGATCTACAAAAACCAAATAAAGGTTTATTATTTAAGGATGCTCGACCAAAGATAAGTGGTAGACGATCAATGCGAAAACTGCAACTTGGGTGATTTTTAAACTCTACAGCGGATACTGATTGCTCGTCCGGTGCGGATCGTGGCGCTCACGTGTGTGACCAGATAAAGTTTTTCTAACAGAAATATCTGTAAGTCCGAATTTAAAACTTATATAAATCTCTATTACTTTACCCTACCTAGGATCAGTTAATCCTCAACTATAATAAGCACACTATCCTTTCAATCTCTGAGTACAAAGATTTACATTCACCACTAACCTCGTGATCTCTGACTACAGAGATTTCAATATGTCGTCCAACACACAAACTGAAATAACCACAACCCAATCCACAAACGTGCCTACTGAGCAAGCAAACTTTGCCAATGCTGCAAAACTAGCCAAAACAGATATAATCCCGAATAAAAATCAAGCAGTCCTCATGAACGCCGTTGAGGGGATAAAAATCAAAGATTATGTAATTAGTATTGGAAATATTATAGGGCCAAAAAATATATTATTTGCGTAAAGAATTTCAAATAATCGTATTTGTGTCTACCTAAGAACTAAAGAAATCGTAGAAAATATTATTACAAATCACCAAAATGTAGAAATAGAAAACCAAAAAATTACAATCAGACGTCTAAGCACCCCGGCTAAAAGATTAGTTCTATCAAATGTCTGCCCCAGTATCTCTCACAATATCATTGAAGATGAACTGAGAAAAAAAGGACTAAAATTAATGTCGCCTATTAGTTTCTTGAGAGCAGGTATTCAAGAATCTGAATACTCCCACATATTAAGCTTCCGTCGACAAGTATACATTTCTCCAGAAGATAATAATCAAACACCTGAATCGATTGCCATAAATTTTGAATATAACAGCTACAGAATATTCTTATCAGAAGAGGGCATCACCTGCTTCTTGTGTAAGCAAGCAGGACATACTACAAATCAATGTCCAAAAAATAACAATAATAAGCCAACCGACTATAACTGAAAATCCAATTAGTGAATTGCCAATTCAGGAGTTATTAGAGCCAGCAAAAACATTTATCGAAACACATCCAAATTTTATTTTAAATTACGAATAACTCATGGATTTCTTGGAAAATGTTCATGGCAGCAGCGAACAATCAAAAATATCTCAACAATATACGCACAACACCGACCAATTATTAGACATGCTTACGCAAACGAATCCCAACTTGCAACACAGATCAATCAAAGGCCGGATTACAAGAATAAAAACTCAAATACTGAAACAAAGAAATAAAAGTAACAGCCCATATTCAAGTCAAGAATCTCTGTCAGAGTACTAATAAATGTCTATCCTTCAGTGGAATTGTAATGGATTTGCATTTCACTTAGCGGAAATACAAAACATAATCACCCATACCGACGCCGATTACATATGTCTCCAAGAAACACATTTACAACAACACAAAAACTCAAAATTAAAAGGATACACTTCGTTCAGAAAAGACAGAACCGACCACAGAATTGCCAGTGGCGGCGTTGTAATATTTGCCAAAAATAAACACCACGTACAAGTAATAAACTTACAGACAACTTTAGAAGCAACTGCAATCTCAATAATTATCCCCCAAAAGTTAACAATATGCTCGGTTTACCTTCCACCAAATGAAGACATCAGTAAGGAAGAAATCTCAAACCTTATCAAAAAACTTCCACAACCATATATTATTAGCGGTGACTTTAATGGTCATAACCCATTATGGGGTAGCACAAAAACAAACAGAAGAGGACAGATAATTGAAGATATGAAGATGATGAAATGATTCTCCTCAATGATGGATCAAACACATATGTTTGCACTAGAACAGGCAATTTCTCCAACATTGATATTACGATCTGCTCTCCAAGAATCGCACCTGAACACTCTGCCATATCTCCACGGGAGTGATCATTTCATATCACTTTCCCTAACCTATCAATACATCCGCACAATATTTCTATGCAAAACTACCCAAAGTGGAACCTTAGAAACCCTAACTGGGATTTATTTACAACATTAATTACAACTGAAATAACAAGCAATTTAAATAACATAGATGAAATTGTAGAAGAGTTTACCAAGTCTATAACTACGGCAGCCGACCAATCGTTTAGACGATTAAAAAATCAGGATAATAAAAGGAGAGTACCTTGGTGGAATGCAGATTGTCAGAACGCAATAAAAGAAAACAAAAAAGCACCATATGCTTATAGACGAAATATGAATCAAGAAAATCTTATCCATCTTAAAAAAATGAGAGCTATTGCACGACGAACTGTATTACACAGCAAACAAAAATCATGGCACATCTTCGTCTCATCAATAAACCCCGCTACTCCCATTAGTAACGTCTGGAATAAAATTCAAAAATTAAAAGGCTCTAAAACACAGCAACAAACTTCCTGTCTAATTAGTGATTCTTTGGTCATCACCTAACCAAAAGATATAGTCAACATTTTAGGAAATACTTTTCAGTATAACTCAAGCAACGAAAACTACGACACAGAATTCATCACACGAAAGGAAGAAAGGGAAAAACAACAGATTGAAATAAACGGCAACGATCACAACCCAGTTAATGATCCTTTCTCTTTTGCTGAACTCATTCACATAATAACAACGATGAAAACAAGAAGCAGCCCAGGACCTGATGGCATTACCTACGCTATGATTAAACACGTACCTCATAAATCACTCCAAGATCTTCTTCAAATATACAATTATATTTGGAATAACAGAGTCTACCCAAGCCAGTGGAAAAAGTCATTCGTGGTCCCCATACTTAAAACAGGCAAGGCGAAAACAGATACGAAAAGCTATCGACCTATAGCATTATCAAATTGTCTTGGAAAAATTTTACAGAAAATGGTTAATCACAGACTGCTTTGGTTTTTAGAATCAAATAATCTCTTAAACAAGCATCAAAGCGGTTTTCGTTCAGGGAGGACAACAACAGACCAAATAATTAGTCTGGCAATAGAAATTGAAACAGCTTTCAGTTATAAAATACATCTTGTGGCTGTCTCTCTAGACATTGAAAAGGTTTATGACACTACATGGAAACATAACATACTTTTGTCCATTAGAGTTTGGACTGGAGGGAAATATTCTTCATTTTACACAAAATTTTCAAAGTAACAGAGAATTCATGGTTAAGACAAACAACTACATATCCGACCCAAAACTACAGGAAAATGGCGTACCTCAAGGAGAAATTTTAAGTGTAACTCTATTTCTGATTGCCATAAATAAAATAACACAAGAACTCCCAAAACACATTAACATAGCTCTATACGCAGACGATCTAATAATCTATACGAGAGGAAAAAATTTAGAAACTATTCAAAGAAATCTTCAACACGCTATTAACAAATTAGAACTATGGAGTAAAACCACTGGTTTCCAGTTTTCCAGCACTAAAACCAAAGCCATGCATTTTTGCAAACTTAGAAAACCTCACGATGACCCAAGCATTAACATAAACAACATATATATTGAGTTTGTAAATGAAATGAAATTTTTGGGAGTTGCCTTTGAGAAAAATCTGACCTGGACCGCCCATATTCAACATATCAAAACCGAATGCAATCATCGCATCAACCTACTTAAATCGTTAGCACATCATTCTTGGAGATGCCACAGAACGTCTTTACTGAACATATATAAAGCCCTCATCCGATCGAAACTGGATTATGGATGCATTGCGTATAATAGCGCCAAAACTTACAAGCTAAATTTGCTTAATACAATACAAAATACAGCAATAAGGATAGCAACTGGAACTTTTCGAACGAGTCCTGTACCAAGCTTACTCTGCGAATCAGGGGAACCACCCTTACACTATAGACGATCGCTGTTAACCCTATCATATATAGCTAAATTGGCCTCCCGACCAGATATTCCTGTATATAACAACATATTCCACACTACATATAACAAATTGTTACTAAAAAACGAAACTCCGTTGCAACACAAAATTTTAGACATAATGCAAACCCTACAAATCTCATTACCAAATATTCCAAAACATACCCACTATCCGACTCCACCGTGAAAACAAAAAGCATCTTTCTCTATTTAATAAAAGTGACACACCACCGGATTTGTTTCGAACTAGTTTTAAATAAATCCAACACAAACTTCAGCAACACAATTTTATCTATACGGATGGCTCAAAAACTGAAAGTGCTACAGGAGCTGCCTTTATAACAGAGGAACAGAGCATGAAATTCCATCTACCCAGTGCAATAAGTAACTTCTCTGCTGAAGCGTACAGCATTTTGGAGGCGACCCAATATCTACAAACAACGGACTTGAATCAAAAACAGTTTGCCATTTGTACTGATTCTCTCAGTGTCATCCAATCTATCCAGGACGTCTACACATCAAATACTATTATCAAAAAACTACAACATGAAATCCATGAAACGCTGACTACAAACAAAAATATTTCACTTGTGTGGATTCCATCGCACACACGAATAACCGGAAATGAAAAGGCAGATACAGCAGCTAAGGAAATCACAACACTACCTGAATTCAACATACCTATTCCACCTTCGGATTTTGAAAGCTACGTTAAATATAGAATCAAAGTAAAATGGAAAGACGAATGGGCGATAAAAGAAGACATATCCGAATGGCCGTGTCACAAAGATAGAAGAACCCAAATAGTCATAACTAGGTTACGAATTGGCCACACACTGATAACACATAAACATCTATTAGAGAAAACAAACCCCAATATTTGCATCACATTTAACATACCTATCACGATCCAACATATTATAACAGAGTGTAACCAATACGTATTTCAAAGGCAAAAACATCATATTCCAAATTCACTAAAGGAAGCTCTCTCAAATATTCTCACTCATACGAAAAATGTAATTAACTTCCTTAAAGAAATCAACATGTATCAATTAATGTAATTTTATAAAGATTACCAAAACAATTAGTATGTAACATATATTGTAAAGTATTGTAGTTAATGTACCGGTAGTGACCATAGATGTTGAAGTGCTCCAAAACTAAAACATAAAAAAGAACTCTACAGAACAATGGAATTTTACTTAGGGTAGTGCCACATTTTATTAAGATATAGGTATAACATTAATTCATTAACTAGCTGTAAGATATTCCTAAATAAAAAAAGTAAAATTGTAATCCAACGCTAAACGTTTGGTATACTTACACAGAGAAGGAGTTGCGATAAACCCTAGAAACAACTCCCAACAGCAGTTATACAGAGTAACTACTTATTGTGTTTTCAAACGAAACTAATGACAGCCCTAGCTTTTATGAGCTAAAATGACTGCCCTAGAAAATATCCAATAAGTCTTGTTGTAGGAGTGCTGTTATTAGATCTTCAGTAACTTCTAGCACCACAGTAAATGCTTCGACCCTTCAACCAAGCCCATTGCAGAGGTGTTCGATAAGGTTTAAGTTCGGGCTAACAGTAGGCCAGTTCATGACAAAACTCTGTCCTACTAGAAAGTTTCTAATTATATCAGTAGGTGCGTTATTTTGCTGTTGTCACACTGTTGGGTCTATTGTGTAAACTAAACGCTATTCAAATCATAACAGATCCGTTGCAATAAGTTGGTCCCGCAGCTCATGCCCATGATCGTAATAACTAACAAGAAAGCTGGACTCACTAGAAAAAGGAACACATAACTGTTCTACATCTTCATTAGCATGTTCTGAAGCAAATGTAAACTGAACTATTCTACGCTCTCGAGTACAGTCCGGCTTGGTTATTCGACTTCTGGGTATTAGATGATTAGTACCAACCTATTGATCAAGGTTTGATCAAAAATGTCGACGTTCTTCTTAAGATCTAATCACTATCATCTGTGGTTGAATGTTGTAGATAAATGTCTTGGAGAAGTGGGGAAATGGCGAAGTTGACGTTTTAGCCTGGAGTGAATACGCTTGGATCATATGTTGTAATTCTTAACTCCAACGCACTACGCGATGTCCCGGAAACATTTTCTCACTGTGGCCTTGATAAAATCCTGAGTATGTTTGCCTCTCGTTGGAGAGAATTTCACACATACCAGGGTGCTTTGAAGATGATGCATAGAGTTTTGTTTTGAAAGATTCGTATTTCCTTCAGTTGTGTTTGTGAAGCTGCACGTCAGATCTGACAAGTATATGCGAGAACAGGTCTGATAATTGACTCGTATATGGGTCATTTCATACCAAATCACCAAGGCCATCACACCCGCCACTTCAGATTTCCACTTTTTACTTGTCATTATCACCAAGTTACTAACTCATATAGACCACATACTTTCCAAGACATAAAATAAAAAAGTGTAGACAAATTATGCGTACATATTGCTCACGGCTCTCTGCCGAAGGAGTGCAGTATTTAAGGAAAAGATTCATAGCTCTGTGTATAATCGACTTATCGTTGTCAAATCCTTTCCACATCTTAACAATCCCACATTTATTTAATAATAATATTAGAATCTAAATAAAAAATTCCACAGAAAAACCGACAGCTACACTAATAACACAGTTTGTCCGTACTGCAGTTTTCTTCTTCCAACGCATAATAAACAAACCCGAAGAAATTGTATAACATTGATTCTCCTCAACAAAAATCCATGCATGTAACCCTATATATACCTGATATGCCTGTGCTAGTAGAAACTCTTTCATTGCTATACAAATTTTCTGATATTGAAGAACCCGCACGGGAGCGAGAATTGGCGTGTAGAGACTACGTAAACTAGAAAATTCTATAGTTTATTGAAAGACAGTGTCGTAGATGTCGGAGTGATACGCAGTTTATCTTATAATATAAACAATTAAGAATCAATATGTTGCTTATTTTTTTAACGATAAATACACACAGAATGAATGTAAAGAGAGAACTTTTTCGAAAAAACCTAATTCGTATTTTTGACCTAAAAAAATATCCGCAGGAGCACTTGGGTAGAAACATGATAGTTTTACTCAAATTCAGATCACACCGTTAATAGCTGTTGCAGTAACTCTGCAACGTTAAAATAGTGATTCTATTAATTTAGGAAAAAAGTATATCATAAACGTCCGCTGAACAAATATATCGTTGAAGTTTCAGGTTTACGCGGTTTGTGTCTAATGAAGTTATCTCGTCGGGCTTAGACGGCGTTGTTGTAGAATTGATTGATGCTGACCATTCGCTAACCGATTGCCATTATCAACACGTAAGGTTGCTATCTGTAACGGTTAGCGAAACGTCAGTATCAATCAATTCCACGCCAATGCAGTCCGAAGAAGTGACTTCATAAATTATCGAAATTTACACGACAAGAAAAAAACCTGTTCCCATTCAACAACTATTAAAAATTGTAGCAAAATTTATAGAAATACATATTCGATGGCCGCAGGCAATAAATAGCTGGGTAGGTAGATGGCGCTATCGATTATCTACTCATAGAATAAAATTTAATCAGCTATAGCTATTTATTATTTGAGTACTCATATACATCCGGCATATTCTGACAAACGCTATAAAACATCAATACGACGTAGAAGGAAATTGCTTTCAGGGAAAGCGCTTTGCTTTAAAAAATGACCCCTGTTCCTATTCTATTCTATCTGTGTTTCAACAGAATATTTTCTGATGGATGTGTTGTTGAACAAACGGCTTTTTTTCTGTGGAGAAGTTAAGCACAATTATTTTTAAGTATCAATCCGAAAGTATTTAAGTCTTTCCACAAAAAATATACCATACATGCAGATAATTTCCACGCAAAGTATTTTACAGGTTCCAGCACTGCATAGCCAAAGATGAGAGTTTCTATACTAACTACAAATTTAATTTGTAATTGATTTGCATTTTGATGGTTTCGATAAATAAACCGCTACAGCTTATGTTTCTAATCCTAATCAACGTATATGCCTGCTGATACTGATCTTTAGAGTTGTGCAACTGAAAGCAAAAATTAGTACTAATTGGCGTTTAGAGACTACGTAAACTAAAAAATTCAACATTTTATTGAAAGACAGTGTCGTAGATGTCGTAGTGATACGCAGGATATCTGATGATGTAAACAATTAAGAATTAGTTAACTAAGCACCAATATTTATCAATTTGATTTTAGTTCTTGTAGCTTTAGATACTACTATTCCTTTTAATCTTAACTTCTGGAGAAAACACTAACGTACCATCTTAGTACATTGCAACAATTTTCGCAAAATGGCGTCTAACTTTCCCTGCTACAAAGATAGAAGTGTGTTGCTTCCACTGGAAAACCAGAATGGCAATTTCAAACCTAAACGTTCAGATGAGCGGGCATAGCTTACCTTACAATCCAAACCCGAAATACCTCAGGGTCACACTCGACAAGACCCTATCACACAACAGCATTTATTCAATGTTGCATCCAAATTAAAGACAAGAAACTACATCATCTCAAAGCTATCTAGTACAACCTGGGGTGCCTTAGCATCGACTTTAACCTTCCGTCGAGCGCAATATGTTGACCGTGGAGTTCGGGCGCAATGTGCTTGATAGGCACACTTCAAAAAAACATAATAAACACATAATTAAGTTCACTTATATAACTGACAACTGCTGAACATCATTGTTAGGGTTGTCGAAAGAAGAAACAATACCAAAATTTCGTAAAAACCCATGTATTTGACATAAAACTAGCAGTACAAATTTTTATGAAATTTAAAAATCGCAATTTAAAAGTAAAAAGTATAAACATTCAAAAAAGTTCATACTATTAATGGTTTTTTAGCCATCTTCGGAGAGGGTGCCTATACCTTCTCCAATAAAGCACCGATCGCACACCATATTTGCATGGGATAAGCTGATGGGAGTCTCGCATTTCATGCATTCGTGATTTGTCAGTCTTCTCAGACCGGTTCGCTGGTGCAAGCTGAGCATCGTCTTCTTTTAAGGGGTGGTGGAAGATTTTGTTCTTCTTCCTGGGATCGAGGACGAAATCTTTTTAGCCAGTTTTGAAGCTCGGCTGACATTCCGATGGTTTTCAAACTTCTTCGGCTTAGCTCCCCAATTGTCAGTTCATGAGCCAATTTTTTCAGGTACAGTTTCCTACGCAGTGGTTCTAAGCCGTTACAGAGGTAAATGGCTTGAGAGTTAATACCAGCCACATTCAACATCGCGAAAAATATTACCATTGGCCAACGCTTGATATTTCGGGACACATTGAATGTAGCACACATTTTGTCTGCAGTATCAACGCCTCCTTTCGTTGAATTGTAAAATGTGATAATGTGATGTTACATTTTTTCTTTGGAATCAGGATCGATGGTGTTGTCATTATGTAGTGTTGAGACGAGAATCACGTTTCTTTTTGAGCGTGGAACATACGACACCAAAGTTTTTCCATCATTGAAGCCAAACAAACTGGTGAATTGTACTCTTCTTCTAGTAGCTAGAAATTCAGGTGGCAGGTGTCTTTTATTTTTTCTAAAGGTCCCATCATAGGATAGTTTCTTTTTTTCAGGTCATCGGCCAGATCTATATCACTGAACCAATTGTCGGCAGTGATGTTGCGCCCCGTTCCTAACAAGGGCTCAGCCATTCTCAGCACTACGTCCCTCGGCTTGTTGCTGATAGAGAAAGGCCCTTCTCGTTGCTTCCCAGCATAGATTTCCATGTTATATACATAATTCATTTTTGCGTCAACGAGAGCAAAACATTTTACACCATATTTGTTTGGTTTTGATGGTATGTACTGCCGAATGGGACAGTTTCCTCGAAAACGTGGGAGCATTTCGTCTAATGCTACATTTTCCCCATGAATGTAACTCTCTTGGTAGCTTTCCACAAATTTATGGAAAATGTTTCGAATTGGAGCAAGCCGATCCAATTTTTTTCTTTCTTCCCTTGTGTTTCGGTCGTCAAAACAAAGACAACGCACCAGAGTCTTGAATCGTTTAATGTTTATCACAGAGCTGAATTTTTCAATTCCGTCACCGTCTTTTCCCCAAAGTTCCTCGAGATTTTGCCGATTCCCCCTGTATGCTCCTGCCAGGTATAACAACTCAATAAAAGCTTTTATTTCGATAAGGATCGTGGGTTTAATGTCCCTCTCTCTAAAAAATGTGTTCCTAATGATGTCAATGTACTGGTTGGTGTATCTTACTATCATGTTGAACATTTCTTCGGTAAATAAATTATTCCAAACATCAACAGCAGTACTAGCAGCATTCGCATTCCCTGTGACGCCAGGTAAGTGAGTAATCAAGTTGTGAGGTCCCCTACGTACATTTCTCGGAGGTGCCTTCTTTCGATTCCACTTAGTCATCTTATCTTTACCAAAAATAAACTTGGTATCTGCAACATCATCATCATCTTCGTCGGTCTCACCGTCCTGCTCCGTTTCGCAATCTTCATCACGTTCTTCTACCTCATCCTCGGATGCAACATCGCTTTCTTCTCCAAAATCGTCATTCAAGGTCGAATCGTCGACATCAGCCTCTAGCAACCGAATCAATTCTTCTACATCTATCGGATTATTAAATTTGTAGACTCTGCGGGACATATTTGCAAAAAATCTGGAACAAATGAAAGCAACAAAAAAATTATTACATGTCAAGATGCATTGTGCCGGACAGGCCAGACTAATAAATCAAGGTATTTTCACAAAATTAGATAACACCCTTACATTATTTAGCCTTAAAGAAAAGGCGATAAATGATTTGTATGAAAGAATTTCGATAATACTTACTTTAATAAATGTGGCGAGTTCGGGCGCAATGAGCTTCTCTGAACAAAACCTAAACAACCTCTCGTAGTGAAGGTCATACAACAACTAAGTGGGGTGGTTGCATAGAGCACGTCAAAAGAGGCAGCTACTGGGAGCCAGCGCTGCCAACGACACAAAATAGTGTGGCGGGGTAAAAAAAAAGGGTTGCCCTGTGCCTGTCAGATCAGTTGCGCCCGGCGGAAGGTTAAGAATTTCAGCTCTGAGTTTTGTGTGGTCAGCTGCGGAGTACTACTCGTCCATCTAGTTAAATAGTGCCCACGTAAAGACAGTCGGCACCGAACTGAACCAGACTATAAGAATCATATCGGGAACCATCAGGTCCACACCCACATCCTGGTTACCCACACTAAGTAACATTGAACCTCCAATACCCGCCGACAATGCCACCTAGTCAAGGAATACAAGAAAGTTGATACAATGCCCACCATCCTATTCCTAGGAGATCGTTCCGAAGATTCAAGTCCTGGGCTCCTCCGGTAAAAACTTCACGGAAACTTATTGCGAAAGGCTTCGACGAATCAACTTCATGGAATGACCAATGGTCCAAGCACCAGTCGAATGGCAGGATATTTTGCACGTTGGGAATTCACGGAGAGACTTCCACCTACCACGCAAAACTTGGGTAGCCCTCAATAGAATCCGGACTTTTATGAAAGCGACACCTGCTGCAGTAAGTTGGCTAGAAAAACTTGATATCGAACTGTGACATACTGTGACCTTATTATTGACTTTACGTTGTTGTATTATACATACGTTGTTTTTTAACCCTGCGTTAGTGCGGTGGGATGTTTCAAACCCCATGCGCCATATTTTTATGTATATCTTTAACATTTTTCTAGAGGGAGTCTCACAGGCTTGTATACTTTCAAGGGCATTCGCCTCGACCCAATGCTGCATCAGTTTCGTCTTGCCTGTGTCTTGAACCTGTATACGTAATATTCTGCCACTGGGGTGCCACTCACCCCGCCGCACTAATCGCGTAACTTTTGTGCTAGTGCAAATCTGCTTTATTTTATTGTTTTTAGGCAAGGTAATGTGAGTTTTTACTTTATTGTGTGTGTTTTTAAAATCCTACTATATACACAGCTGCGTAAGATAGAAATGGCGTGTGGAAATTATGAGAAAGGCCAAGCAATTTTACAAAAGTACATGGACGAAGTTCAAGCCGAATTAGAAGCCGAGAAAGACAATCCAATTGTTGAAGATGATGTCGACTTTAGCGATGACGACGAAGAGGCCGATGAAGACTTTTAGAAGAAAGCGATCATAATACCAATAGCGAAGAGAGTGCCGATGACGAAGAACTTGACGAGATGCAAGAAGAATCAGAAGATAGCACAAGTAGCGAAACGGTGAGACCCCAATCTAAAAATAAGAATTTTATCGGAAAGGATCAACAAACTAAGTGGTTACAAAATGTTCCACAACCTAGAAATATTCGTACACGTCGACATAATATTGTTACTCATTTGCCTGGCTATAAAAATGATGGCAGAAATGCCACGTCGGAACTAGAATGCTGGTCTTGCTTCTTTACTCCAGATATTCTAAAAATATTAGTCGATTGCACAAACATCTACATTCAAAAACAAAAAAGCAAATATAAAGAACCGTCGTACCAAAGACACAAATGAATGCGAAATAAAGGCTGTAATAGGTTTATTGTATTTAGCTGCTATTTTTAAATCTAATCGACAAAATCTCGAAGATTTATGGGAAACAGATGGTACGGGGATTGACATTTATCGTGCAACAATGAGCCTTCGGCGCTTTCGTTTTCTCCTAACCAGCCTTAGGTTTGATGATGTAAATACTCGTGACGACAGAAAACTTCTGGACAAATTTGCTCCAGTTAGAGTGTTTTTTGAAAGGTTTGTTAGTAATTGCAGTGAAAATTACACTCCATGTGAATATGTAACGATTGATGAAATGCTACCAGCATTTCGTGGAAGATGTTCTTTTAGGCAATATCTTCCCAACAAGCCATCAAAGTATGGGATAAAAATTTTTGCCTTGGTCGATAGCAAGACCTACTACGTTTCAAAAATGGAGGTGTACCTGGGAAAACAGCCACCAGGTCCTTTTGAGCTAAGTTATTCGGTCCAAGAAGTTGTCAGAAGACTAGTTACCCCAATTTTCGGTACTTGGAGAAATGTAACCATAGACAACTGGTTTACAAGTTTTCCACTTGCAATCGATTTACTAAATCAGTGTAAGCTAACGATTGTCGGAACAGTTAAAAAAACAGAAAGGAAATTCCCCCAAACTTTGTGCAAACGAGCAGCTGCGAAAATCACACTAGCGTTTTTGGTTTTTAAAAACAAATAACCATCATCATGTGTGCCAAAAAAGGGTGGAAATGTTATTTTGTTTAGTACGATGCACCATGATGCCACTATAGATGCAGACTCTGGGGAAGAAGCTAAACCTGAAATTATCACTCTATACAATCGCACTAAAGGGAGTGTAGAGTGTCATACGTTTGGAGCGCCATTTAAAAAAATTGTCAATGGCGTCATAGTGCGAAAACAAAAGACGATCGAAAAATGACAATTATGAGGGAAGAAGCACTCATAAAAAATAAAGTTGACGTGTCCGAGGATTTTCTGTGAAAACCCTTCTAAAATGTTTTATCGAATTTATCCACTACTTTACGAAAGCACTGTATATTAAATTTTTATTCATATGTATATGTACAGGCCATACGCTAAATAAAATCAATCTTAACTTCTAACTTCAACAAGAGTCTTGAATCCCAAACTAAATTAAATTCGTATCAGTTATCGAATATACGACGCCGTATTTTCGCTGTTGCCTAAAATAGTAGAAATGTATAGATTTCGTTTTGATAGAATTTAACATATACAACTGCTATATAAGTAAACACACAAATATATCAGTTAATAATTGGAAATAAGTATACTCATACCAACCTTTGTATATATTTGATGATAAATATTATAAACAAGATCACATAATGCTTCCCAGTTTTTGAGAAGTTGTTGTATGTATTTCTTTTGTTTATGTTAATTGACACAAAAAAAACACTGTGAAATAGGTTTAATAACCTTTATTAATGTAAACTGTATGTACTTATTTCGACAGGACATTCAAATAGGAAGACACCCGTTTCACATCGGTTAAAGCTTCCATTTAATCGAACCTAACTTCACATGGTCGCATGATCGCGTTAAATCACTTTACACAGTTGTCTACCTTGTTCACATTGCCTACATTGTCGGTGCCTAAATTTATTATCTGCTTATTGTTCAGACATAGACGTCGACAATAAAAATCGACCAGTACATGCCATCCCTACCTGACGATAACTGTCAAATGACGGTCTGAATAGATAATTTCATTATTTGCCAACGAGGTATCTATTATTAAACGTTCACTAACTGCTATACTATTCAATGTTTTCTTTGTGTATTTCTGGTTATTTTAAGTTTTAAGATCACATGGAACTACTCAAGAGCAACTTAGGGAAATTGAAATTACCATTAAAATACTTCAGCAATCCTAATATTTACTTATATTTAAAAAAACACCTAAAACAAAACTAGTTAATACGTAGAGAGCAATTTATATTAGGATCGAAAACAGCAAAACCATTAATTAATCCACCACTGACTTTATATCGTTTCTAACATAAGTAATTCATAGTCGTTAACGGTTTCCAATAAACACGAGCAACCTTAACCTTAACCCCATAGCACAGAAGTTCCTACATCCTTGCATTTAGTGCTACGTATCTTGTTAAGCTTAAATTGTGTAATTCCACTGAACTTAATGAACTGCCAGAAATCTAAACCGCTATCTAAGGCCAGAGCCTCTTATACGAAGTACAAGTGCGCGCATTTGAACGGCCCGAAGGGCTTTATGAAAATTCTATCCTATTAACCTACTTATTTTAGATTCGACAGGGGTCTTAGCAGTTACCATCCGCAATGTCTTCTAGATCGACCCATTCTCACGGTTTGTAGAACTTTCCTTTCCGAGTCGCATGTCCCTTCCGGACGTTCGTAAATGTGCGAACAGTCGTATTCTTTCGGACAGCAGTCGGCTGCGGATGAGTACTTACACTGGTTTACGCTGTAGTCCCTTGTAAAGGGAAGTGGGTTCGTTAGAACCCTCGTCAGTTTCCCCTTTAAAATAATGTATCCCGTGCTAAATATAATTGCTGCTTACGAAACGGGCAAATTGTGGTTTACATTTAAAATTTAATTATAATAGAAATGCTTTCGTGGTACAAACATTTCAAAATATATTGTTTTTGGTTGCATTAATTAATGCATATTTATTAGTTCGATAACCAATCATTAAATACCAAACCACGTACTGCAGTTTTGAAACTAATTAATTGGTAACATAATGAAATTCACTAAAAAGGAATTGCGTGTGTGTACGTTTGTTACTATAGTGGTATTATTTAGGTACTAGTTTACAGGTGTAAATAACCAATAGTATTCACGCTGCGGTAAACGCATGAGTATTATTAATATCTTACTACACAGCTACAATAAACTATTTCCGTTTATCAAAATTATTTAAACTTTCATAATCTATATAATGTAACTTCAAACTATTATACTCGTATGTTGCAGCTTTCAAATATCTAGAATGCACAGGCAATGCAGAATTTCTAAGGTTTCAGAATCAGAAAATGAGGAGTCCTATTAATATATACATATAATAAAGCAGGAACGTGAAACGAGTACATATTTACATATTAGATAAGTTATATAAATTATTATTGAATAAAGCTATTAGACTCTATAGGAAATGCTAATATGCAAGCTACAAGGAACATAAAAATTGTGGTTAGAATCGGGCAATTAAGTTTCAGAAAACAGAGTAATTAATCAGGTAAAAGATCGAGATGGGTAAATTGTATTGTATTTATGTTATACAAATAATTTTTGTGGAAACAACAGTAAAGAATGATACCTGATAAATAAACAAACCATAAAACGAATCACATGTAAATCGCTGGATAAGTAAAACGTTTGCTCTATCTTATTGATCTAAAGTAGTAGATAGAGTTGGACAGTTTGACGACCACCCCCCACTCCTGACCTTGATTTCAAGGTCAAGGCCATTGTTTCCCCTCACTCGACCTTCGATTGAAGGTCATCAGATTCCCCTCACTGGATCTTGAGTCCAAGGTCACCACCTCT
>JABXWE010014431.1:0-25347 GCA_014611495.1 Limonius californicus
TTACCTATTTTTTGTACATAAAATCCATTCTCCTATTTTTCATGCTGGAAAAGACGTCTATGACTTTGTTGTCAAAATCCGGGATAGACTGGACGAACTTCTTTTCTATTGATAGGACCGCCAATGCGTTCAGTCGATCTTTTTGCACGCAATTAACTTCCATCATTGAAAAAACGTCACTTTCATCTTTGAATTCAAACGCGCGGTTGCGCGAAAACAGCGCTCCAAAGTGCAAATTCAAACGTTGACTTTAAATGGGGAACAATCTGCTCGGTGCCCCATTCGCCTGGTATATCGCATATAGCGAAGATAACCGATAGGCAACCGAATCTTGTTCTACATAGGTACAAATCAGACCGTTCCCCGGAACATAGTTTTGAGCGTGTTAGCCGCGCCTTTGATGCGGAAGGAAAATTTGATACCATCGTTAAAATAATGAAATTAAAATAATGCACTGAATTACATGCGAATTTCTTTCTGTGTTTATCTTGGTGGTTGGGTGGGCACGTGCCCTTGTGCCCTTTAGTACAAGCCGCCACTGGTACTCATCACTATTTAGTGGAAGGGGGGTAATAGCCTCGTTTGCCAGTAGCGCGCTGGCTTTGTACACCCATTTTTTTCTGTCTTGAAATTATACATTTTATAGATTTTGCGCCGACGCGACTTTAAATAACGAATACATCCAGATAATATAATAATTTTTTTTTATAGATGGTTTTGAATAATTAAGTTTAAAATGAGGAACTTAGACATAGGCAGCGATTTTACTGGAATACGCATATACCTACAATTTTTATTTGAATTAACTGCATATTCATACAAATTCTACATGCCAGATTAATGCAGACTGTATTTATGTAAATTTACTTAAATGTTTATTTTAATTTAATAAATACACGCACGCAGATAAATTCAGAAAACGGATTTTTGCTTAAATCCGAATATCGGATTTAAAAAAAATCCGGATAGCGGATTGTTTAAGGTAAATCCGAATATCGGATTTAAAAAAAAATCCGGATGGCGGATTGTTTAGGGTAAATCCGGATATCGAATTTTTAGCATATATCCGGATATCGGATTCTTCGGATAAATCCGGATAGCGGATTTTCCGGATGAATCTGGATAGTGAACTTATCGGATACGGATTTTATCCGGATAGTAAAAATCCGGCGGATTCCGGATTATTCGAATACCGGATAATTTAAAATCCGAAATCCGGATTTTAAAATGTAACAGATTTGACAGCACTAGTTTTTTCTATACACTATTGGCAAGGGAGCGAAAATGAACGTCACATTTTTTAAATTCTAAAAATAGAAACCGATGTGAATAGACAACAGAATTGATCAACCGTTAAAAGAAACTACACCACTGTATGTTAAATAGGTATTTTAAGTTTCAGCAAATATTCATTATACTGTTGTGAGATCTATAATACTAGAGTTTGTAATTATCTAATTTAAGGTAAGACTATGTAGCTTGTCAGTTTCACGATTAATTCAAATAACAAATTTGTATGTTCCGTAATATTAATCTTGATTGAAAATCATCAGTACAAGCAAGACAGGTTTATTGGTTTCAGCTAGAGCCCAATGTTATTTCCGCCAGTTTTGTATTGCTGCTTGACGAAATGGAATGGATAACAGGTATACAAACTAAACGAGTAATATCACGAATATACAGCATTCTGCAACAAATATGCACAAGCATATTTTCCTCTAAATCATATTCTAATTTAGTCAGTAGTATAATTTATATATTGAAAAACTCACCGCATGATTAAATCCGACGCGTACCCACGATTTGTACAATATGGGATGCTAAGTGGAAAGAGTCGTCTGCTAATTTGCATTATAACAGTACCGTCTTCGAAATATGACAAATTACTTAATTCGTAAAACAATTTTCATCATTCTGTGTTTCAAAAACGACGAGGTTTCAGAAGTCCCAACATGGATCCTCTGATAGAGCAAACGCGCTCTGACGTAGTACTTCCTCCGCCATTTCCTCCTCCAAATTTCATCCGCTACATTTAGGGATATTAGCAGGTCTTCGTGTGCCCCACCCCGACGCTCCCGTGTCGTGTCTTTCTCAGGTTGGATCAGAATAATTGTAGACAGTATTTGGCTGTCCAATTCGACATTGAGGCAAAAGCTATTCTCATCTGCCGAAAGCTTAGTAAGGTCACCCGTGTGACTTTTTAAGGTTATTTCGTACGTAGTGGTGTTGAGGGTGGATATAGAGTGTGTCAACGCTCTGTGGGGTCTAGTCGAAGCCCTGTGGCGTCAGTTCATCCGTTTTACCAATTCCCTATTCCTATCATGTATGACATGTTTTTCTTTGATCCGTCCATATAAAGGGATATATCGAGTCTGAACGTTTCTGACCCATTCATCAGTACACGGAATGGATTCCCAAAGACAAACTTAGGGAGTATACGGTCAGTCCTCGCGCCCAGAGCAGATGTTTTTAACAGAGGAAATCCATTTACATTTTCTTCTTGACACACTGCTATTCTTACTTTAAAAAAATGATTTAAACATAAGACTGCATATGTGGTACCAACACGATGGCGTCCCTGTGCACTACCATTGGAAGTAAGGCAGTATTTAAACTAAATATTTAAAAATAACTAAATTGGTGGAGGTTCTATATTCTCTGGTTTCCCCGTAGATCTGAATTTAATATTCTTTTTGGGAGGACATTCGTGCCATTTGAACAGGCTACGACAGTTCATATACCGGCTAGCTGCTGTGGCCGCAGCCATTCGTAATCTTCTTCTTCTTCTTCGTAATTTAGGATGATGTCCTGTGTATTTGTATATTGCCGCTTAGATGTTGTCTATTTCGCACAAGCAGTTTGATTTGGCTTCTTTATTTATATTTCTATTACTGGAGATACTGGCGAATAGGTCATTCAAGTTTCTGACTTGGTCAATAGCGGTGTCATCTACTGTGAGTTTACATCTAATCATTTCCTTTGATATTACTAGAGACTGCGTTCTCTGGGTGGATATTTCATGCATTCGTAATCATACAGTAATTACTGCAATTATGCATATCCTCTGGTGCACCAATCCTCTAAACGGAACCAGACAGTTGTACTACGTCCAGCCAGCCACTATGTTATTCACAGTAGCACCCCCTCAGCCCCACACACAAAAGGGGAGTATAATTAGTATTCACTCCTCGGTGTAAAAGTCAGTCGATGCCATCCTGGCATTGATGTTACATTCCTAATGATAATCATAAGGCGCATTTTCTATGTCACCTCTTTCAACTGACAAGCTCCCGAATGATTACTAAATGAGTAATGACTAATGATTAAGCATGCAACACACATTATCTACTCATAAAGCTCGTATATTCATTACGCTACTGTTTCCAACAATTATTTACATGGACACACCAATCTTGTATAATAACAATAGTAGGACATGTAAACTACGTATTATAAGAAGCAGATCATTGGCAACGATTTGGTTAAACACATATAACACTTCATGGAATACAACCCATAACCTCGCCACCGACCCCACTGATTATATAAGCTGATAATGGTATTGTCATCTTCATATATAAAGACATTAAGTAGTAACACTAAATTCATACCTTGCCTCAACTTAGAGGATAATCGCATCGCAACCAGTTGGTAGGTTCGCAAACGCTATTAATTAATTATTACTCCAAATATATGTAAGTTTATGCCTAGCTACCAAAAACACTACCTTTTGTAGACTACCTACCCTGCTCGGCATTTTACATCCCACTGTCGCTGTTTACTCTTAACATTCCAAGGAACACTTCCACGGTCGGGTAAACTTTATCACCCTCCCGCCTATACATTCTAAATCTATTCTTAACAAATGTTGTTATGATCTACGAATATTTTTCTGTATGATTATTTATTGAGCGTACATTTAAGTAATATTCACAGCAGGCAAAAACCACGGCTTAACACCTACGTAAAATACTGCACTGGATTTATAATTTTAAGGCAGATTTAGCACCCCTTCAACTAGCATTATCATAGGGTCCTGTTCCAGTGTTATAGCACAAAAATGTTTTTAAGACCGGGTTTACCAAGATTAAAAGGCGCAGCGAAATTGGAAAAGCCGCTTAATTCCGTTTTTATCTGTAAGCAAACAAACGTAGTTTGAGTTATTTGTCAGGGCATAAAACGAAAAGGTTTCTGTGATTACATGTTTCTATTAGCGGTACAAAGGATCCATTTGTCGAAAGACAAAGAAGATGAAGACAAAAGGGAAAGGGACTTAGCTCCCTCGTGCCGCGCTCTAAATTTCTTATTGAAGAGTGACCGGCGCGTCAGCTTAGAGTTAACATGCTTGATAAACAAGGCTTTGTCTCCTCGTTTCCGCGCCAGCTACAAACCGCGGGTCATTACCTTCGAGCATTCCGGAAAAATTAATCAGAATCTATCAAAATTAATAGTCATAGTTTGCAAAGTCTGCGGAATTTCTGCTACTCATTAAATTAGAGTGATGATAAATTATTTTAATTAAAGTTATTGAAATTAAGTCTAGGTTCATTAGTGAGCTGTATAAATCACGCGATTGCCAAAGGTGTGAACGAACAATGAAAATCAATAGGTTTAACCCAGTGATGCGTGAAACCGACGAGATTAAAATAATTTTCGACTTAATCCGACTTAATCAGCAAAGCCACCTACACCGGATACACCAGCATTACAAAAAAAAAATCAATTTTGTTTTAATAATTTTTGCCGTTGAGGGGAGCATATATAAATGCGGTTTTTAATGGTTGATTACGTTAGTGCAGAATCCTGTAGAAAAGCGAAATCAAGACTCACAACAATTTTCCCAATACTGCCGCTTCCATTCTCCTTCTGAGACAATTATGTGGGCTTAGGCTTACACACCAATGAAACCTAGATTACAACTCTGATGTGAAATTGAACCAATTTCAGTTCACTTAGTTCTAAAATCTAATCTATTATCTATTAATTCTGGGTGGATTACTTTCCTTGTCTGCTTACTTCCATTCCAAAATGGAATGCCCTCGCTAAAACTAAACGCGATTTTATCCCTTCTAAAAGCTGTGCCCATTTTTAAACCCAGCCACCCACTCGTTGGTAATTTTATCTCCACTCTACACGGTTTTTTAAGCAAACGGAAATTTTGTAATGACGCAATTCTCTCCCTTCTTGGCCTCATTTAATGTACCTACTGGCTGCTTTTAATATTTTTGATTGACTTAATTACGAAGAGAGGTGACTGTTGGTTAATATTAAATTTTTATTCCAATCCGACTGTGCTTGCAAGGTTTTTCGAATGCTTTAAACATCAAATTAACACTTTCTTTTCATGCTCCTCTTTTCTTATCGAGTAATATTAACCAATCTAAGCATTAATATTGTTTGTAAAACCGATTATGAAGACAAAATTTTAGACCTTTCATAATATCTTGCTATTTGATTCTATCCATGATATATTTCAGGCGTTTGCTCCCTGCCCATATCAGCTTTAGCTGTCTATGCCAATGTCTCAACGTTGATTAATGAATTCTACTATCAAGATATATCTTAATTTTAAATCTTGATCATGGCACAAGTCAGTAATTATTCAATTGTGATTTACTTCTGCCTCCAAATTCATAGTAAACTACGAGAAGTTCCGAAATGTTTTGGACATAACATTTCTAATCTAAGCAATTTATTTTAAATGTGTAAGTTAATTAAGACTGGCTGGTTGTTGTTTTTTGGTATTCGAATTAATTAACCAATCAAGTTACTGATAATAAACGAACTTTACTACATTGAAGGATTTCCTAATTGCCAACAGTAATATAAAATGCTGTAAATAATATTTACAACATGATTTATACGTTCCTGTTGCTTTATATTATAATTGCGTATAGTGCTGTCAAATCCGTTACATTTTAAAATCCGGATTTCGGATTTTAAATTATCCGGTATCCGAATAATCCGGAATCCGCCGGATTTTTACTATGCGGATAAAATCCGTCTTGCAAATCCGCTATCCGATAAATTCACTATCCGGATTCATCCGGAAAATCCGCTATCAGGATTTATCCGATATCCGGATATATCTGAAAAATCCGGATTTACCCTCAATAATAATCCGCTATCCGGATTTTTAAAAAAATCCGATATTCGGATTTAAGCAAAAATCCGTTTTCTGAATTTATCTGCGTGCGTTTATTTATTAAATTAAATTAAACATTTAAGTAAATCTACATAAATACAGTCTGCATTAATCTGACATGTAAAATTTGTATGAATATGCAGTTAATTCAGATAAACATAGGAGAAAAATTGTATGTATATGCGTATTCCAGTAAAATCGCTGTCTATGTCTAAGTTCTTCATTTTAAACTTAATTAAAAACTAAATTAAAAAGAAATCCGAAATCCGGATCTCCGTGAGAAATCCGAAATCCGGATCTCTATGAGAAATCCGAATCTCTGTGAGAAATCCGAAATCCGGATATAAACCTAAAATCCGAAATCCGGTTAAATCCGGATAAATCCGAATACCGGACTTTTAGCTTTCACACAACCCGGATCTTCGCATAAAAAAAATCCGGATATCCGAAAATCCGAATCCGGTTGCCAGCTCTAAATTTGCGTATATTTATTCTTGCGTTAACTGTTTTTCCTGAAAGTAGAACCAGAGAACAACTTTATCCAACCGCTTTGCATGGTAGACCGACAGTAGACTGTCGACTCATATATGACACTAATTCTAATAATGCTTACAATCAAAATCCTAGGATTACGTACACGGTGTAATAATATTGATGTGGCTTCACATCTCTAAAGAGATTTGCCTACAAAGCAAGTGGAAAATATTTGATTCGTTTTAATACTTCTAAACCACAATTTTGTTTTTTTTTTCCAAGTAAAATCCGTAAACGATATTATGCCACCGCTTTGCAATGTAGACCGACAGTAAATTATAGACCCGTATATTAGACTAGAACTAATAATGCCCACAACCGGAATCCTAGGATTACGTACACGGTATAATAACAATGGCGAGGCTCCACATCGCTAGAAAGAGTTTAGTCTACAAAGCAAGTGGAAAATATTTGCTTCGTTTTAACACTTCTAAACCACAATTTTAATTTTTTTTCCAAACAAAATCCGTAAACGATATTATGCCACCGCTTTGCAATGTAGACCGACAGTAAAGTATAGACTCGTATATTAGACTACAACTAATAAAGCCTACAATCAGAATCCTAGGATTACGTACACGGTACATTAATAAGGGTGAAGCTCCACACCTTATGAAGTAGTTTAGCATGCAAAGTAAGTGGAAAATATTTGATTAGCTTTAATACTTCTAAACTGCAATTTTATTTTTATTGCCAAGTAGAATTTGCTAAGGACGTTACGTAACCGCTGTGCATGGTAAACCGACCAGCAGACTATCGACTCGTATATTTCACTAAATCTAATAATACTTACAATCAGAATTTTAGGATTACGTACACGGTTTATTAATAATGGTGCGGCTGGTGCCTGCAAAGTAAGTAGAAAATATTTGATTAGTTTTAATACTTCTAAACTGCAATTTTATTTTTTTATTTCCAAGTAGAATTAGCGAAAGACATTATGTAACCGCTTTGCATGGTAGACCGTCAGTAGACTGTCGACTCGTATATTACACTAAATCTAATAATGCTTGCAATCAGGATCTTAGCATTACGTACACGTTATAATAATAATGCTGAGACTACACACATCATGATGGAGTTTTAATACTTTTAAGCTGTAATTCTACTGTTATTTCCAAGTAGAATTAGCGAAGGACATTATATAACCGCTTTGCATGGTAAACCGACAGTAGACTATCGACTCATATATTACGCTAAATCTAATAATGCTTACATTCAGAATCCTAGGTTTATATACACGGTATATTAATAATGGCGAGGGTCCACACCTTATGAAGGAGTTTAGCCTGCAAAGTAAGGGGATAATATTTGATTAGTTTTAATACTTCTGAACTCCAATTATATTTTTATTGCCAAGTAGAATTAGCAAATGACATTATGCAACCGCTTTGCATGATCGACCAACAGTACACTATCGATTCACATATTACGCAAAATATAATAATAATTACAATCAGATTCCTAGTATTATGTACACGGTATAATAATAATGGTGAGGCTCTACACCTTCTGAAGGAGTTTAGCTTACTAAGGAAGTAGAAAATGTTTGATTAGCTTTAATACTTCTAAGCTGCAATTTTATTTCTATTTCCATGTAGAATCAGCTAACGACATTGTACAACCACATTGCATGGTAGATCGGCAGTAGACTTTAGATTCGTATATTATACTAAATCTAATCATGTTTACAATTACAAGCCTAGGACTCCTTCATGAGGCGTGAAACGTGCCTCATCAAGGAGTTTAGCTTGGAAAGTAAGCAGAAAGTATTTGATTAGTATTAACCATTCTCAGCTGCAATTTTATTATTATTTCCAAGTAGTTAAAGTATAACATTTTGTAGGTTAAGCATGGCATAGGGTAAACTCTCTCTATATCACATTGTCAATGTACTTACATGTACCTTTTACGTAATTTTCTTATGGACACCGTGTAAAATAATTTTTGAGTTTTGAAAAAATAAAATAAAATAAATAAAGTTAATTACCGTTTTCGTGTATCAAAATTATGAGCTTTTCGACCAACATAAATAAATAATTTATGATCCTGGCATGTTATCTTACCTGCACTAAAGTTTTTGCATACAAATTTGAAGCTGTTGTATATAAGATTAGCATTGCTTTGTAAAAGATTCTGCTAAATAAACCAACAACCTGGTAATAGAAATTATACTGGAGGTTAGTAAAATAACTGTCTAAAATATTCTAGGTTGGTATAGTAGCTCTTTATATTGCTAAATTGCATGGCATTGCAATCTATGGCTGAGAAACATTGAGCAATTTGTATTGGAGGCAATACCAGTTGATTCTACACTATTAGCAATTTCTTGCTACAAAATTAAACTCTTTTATTCTAATTTACAAGAAAACTAGATGCCCAAAAAATACATATTCTTTTATTGTATTGCATATTTGAAAAACTGAACGTATATTGAAATTAAAAATGCAGTACGAAAATATCTTATATGAGCTGCGCTAGCTGCAAATAAAGTCCATTTCTAAGTTTTAATTTCAATTTTTTATTGCATTACAATTTTAGTATATTCTTAGCTCAATTTATTTAAAAAATATCAATTTTTATTGAATAGATCTGACATTCGTATTATTAACTTTAACCCCAAGTTTCTAGTTCCGCCAAAAACTTCTTTAATTTATTTCGAAATTTGATCTGAGGCTTCCTGTGTGGAGCTTTTACTTTTTGAAAGCTTGCCAGGGTAGTTGTAGTAGGTCAAAATACAGTTTTACTAACCTAAAATAAGATTCTACTAGTACAGCTGCGTGCTGGGGGTTGCTTTATTTCTACGAACTTCTTTATTCTTTCCATTAGTAAACGCAGATTACGTTTCTTCTATTAATGGAACTAGTGTTTTTCTTTGATTAGGCATAATGAGTAGTAATGAGAGCTTCCAATTAAAGGTATTAGTATGTGTGGTAAGCTTTCGATACCTGATGCGTTTGTGAATGTTCCCTCATTAGAGCGTCCTTCTCGGATATCATCGTTACCCTTGATTGGCCAAATTTGTGTCTGACATATACAGAAATCCTGTTGGAGCAACATATTTGCCTGGAGCTACCATTTAGTTTAGTTAGTTAGGTTTGTTTAATAGAGGAAATATTTTGTGCAAACAGCTCGTCAGTCTTAATATATATGTGCCTAACGAACAAACAGCGCTGTATTAAATTTCTCATTTATAAAATAAATACGACGTATTTTTAAACGAAATTTTAAATTAAATTAATTTCGAAAAGTAACGCGAAACCAGAATGGCAGAGTAATTAAACGTGCCAAGTTATTTTATGCCCCGGTTTTCCTGAAATATTTTACTCGCTGAGCTTAAAATTTAACCTGACAATCCGAAAATTTATTCCTTGAATGTGCCAGACGTGCATGATGCGACTATATATTATTTAGGAGATCCGTTTACATCCTACTTGAGCTTTACACCGCTTGAAAACGTATAAAAATTTACTATTCTCTCCCATTTTATGTTTACTGTCTACAATCAATAACAAAAAATGCGCCCGAACATAAGTTGTGGGAAAACTTTAATTGTGTAGCTTGTAGTAGTTGTAGTTGTATAGTTATGGCTTATATTTTACTTCACATGTTATAAACTAAAGATTATTAAAATTTTTCTATATAGATTAGTCCAACAATGAAGATACTTTTTAAGACAGATTCACTAAGTATCACAGTAAAAAAACATACTATTAATGTCGTATCGTATGTTAAGCAACTGAAGAATCATAATGCATTTCTTTTTGAAATCGGTAGTTGCTTATCTATAAGGAGTGTTATTTATTAACTCCAATAAAAATTTCGGCAGCCTGCGGTCCATAGCCATACATTTGGAATATAATTCTGAAATTACATCTTGTAGTAGTAGTATTTCTTTCAAAAACATGTAGCAGGATTTGTTCTTGTCATATACGGTGAAAATAATTATGTGAGTTACTAGATATAACCACCTACACATAAACTTGTGTGGTTTTTTGTATGATATAATTTCATATCTCCTCCCCTGTCTTAATTTGCCACTACCTAGAATGCTATCCACAGCCGATATTACTATTAAAGCAATTACATTAGCGACCACATTGCTGAATAGGAGCTTTCTCGAAAATAATATACATTTACATAATTAGTTAACAGTTACGCATATTTACAAAGTACATGAGTTGTGTATCTCTATATAGTTTACTTACTTCTTTCTTCCACTAAAACCGCGTTTACTTGTAACAACAAATATCTCACTAATGTGCTAATTTCATCAAGTTACCACCGCTCTTGACGTTATTTATTTCGGGCAATTCTCCATTCATAAAAATACCAAACAATAGCAAGTACTGGGGTCGCTGGAATTATTAGTATGCGGTCGTAAATGGTACATTTTAGGAGTGTGTACCATGCACTATATTTCGTGAAAAGATTGATCAATAGATAGCACCACCCTATGAGGAATAATGATTTTTTTTAAATTTGAATTTGCACAGTATATTGAAACATAATAAATACAAGTGAACTTATAAGTAAGCCTACCTATATAAATACATTTCAATTGTGGTTTAGGAGTTTCCTCCTCTTCAGTCGGTCCTATTTAATGCATTTTTGTGATTAAAGTTATCTATGGCCTAATGGAGTGTCCTCCAGATTGTCTTGCAGCTCTTGGGTTAAAACCAATGCTTCGTCAAGGAAAATGGCAGACGTGTGCCAGAACTTCCTCTTGGGCTTACTGCGGGGGATGATCCGTGTTCTTAGCGTCTTCATGGCCTCCTCGCGCAATCGGCCTCGTCACCTACAGGTCCCGGAGTGTAGCGAGGCGGAATGCCAGCCAGGTTGCAGACTCCTTCGATGGATGGAATCGATCCAGGCCCAGCGTGCTCCCCGGGAAAGGTCTCCCCTTGGTCCAGAACCTCTTGACATGGGTAGGTCGCATTGCTGAAACATGAGAAACGATAGTCTATTGCTGGTCTGATAAAGGTTTTGTAGGTGAAGCGAAGGGTACGGGGGCGGGGCAACCAGGAAGGCTGCCACTGAGTCTGAATAAGAATCCGCTTCGCCGCTCAATGCAATCGAGACACCTTCTGAACTCCGCGGACCAATTTAGCTTTCTCGAGAATATCACTCCATGGTAGGACACGGTGGAAGAGAGGCGCAGTCGGATGGCCCAGAAATTCATCTAAACGTAGTGGGGATGTTGTCGAGGTTTTCTGGAATTTGGATGTTAGAACAGGTTGCTTTGAGTTTTTAAAGGATTGGGAAGGACCCTCCATCATCGAAACCAGAGTTCGAGTCTGGAGAGTTCTGCTGAGATTAGACGAGAGGATCGGGAACTGGAGGTTTCAGGAGCCCAGAGAGTTGGGATGTCTTGGCAGAACATCCCAACTCCCCTCAAGCCAATGGTAAATCTATTCTAATACCCGGACGACAGCACTCTCTGGGCTCCTGCAACCTCCAGTTCCCGATCCTCTCGCCTAACTTCGGTAGAACACGCCAGGAATAATGGGAGGCACGGTATGGTATCTCGGGAATACAGTAAAATTAGCTTAGAAGAAAGCACATATCAATGGTATTCCATAAAGACATATTTTGTAATTGCATGTATTATTATTAGCAGAGAACATTCTAGTTTAGTTATTTGATTGAAGCTTGACTGCTTGGACTGCTTACATAACAAATGCATTACAGCAGAATGGCTTAGGCTTAGGGCGTTCGAAGTCCCTTTCTTGAACATACGCGAAATTCAGTCGATTCTCTTCGGGGACATCCTGGACTACGTGAAAGATACAAGATTACTCGAGGGAGTATAGTTAACATAAGGACGACAGTTGGTTTACTTGACCACAACACCGTGGGTCTAGATTCACACCCGTAAATAAGAAAGAAATTAATTACATATTTTACTAATCCTTACTTTCTTGTTCGTTCTATTCCTGTGGAAGTGTTTGAATTTTTTCTAGGGCTACTATAATTTTAATAAAAAAAGTTGTAGACGGGAAATAAGCGTCGACTGCTATTCTCAAAGATTCAAAAGCCCAATATATTAGATTATATATAAAATATACAGTACGTTTACTTCTAAGCTTCCGTTTAGTACGTTTGAAGAAAGCGTAGTAGATGCCTTCAACATTGACTTATAACACTCCTTCCAAAAAAGCTGAATTAAAACCAATTTTATGTATACTGCATACTTTAAACAGTATTTCTACCGTTTAGAAAGTACACATTCGTACAATTATAGTTTTTTTGTAGAGTAGTATTCAAAGGAATTATATTGAGATCTATATCACGGGCAAATCTACACATAAAAATAGTAAAAACAATTATGCTTGCGGCCCCTTATTGGTGAAAATTATATTACAAATTACTATCATAAAAATATTTTTATCCCCTGTAGAGCATCTCACGGCGAGAGTGTAGTACATGCTCTTATGCAAACCTTATGAAAGTTAACCGTAAAACGTTGTCAAATGTAAGTGCCTGAAGGGCAGTGTAAGTTTGTTTAAATAAAGTAGATCCAGACAAAGGATGTCCAGCTAACTCTTAAATAGCTTAGTTATCACCGATAAGTGGTTTTTACAACAAAAGGCGGATTACAATATGATTGACAAGTGCTAGGTATCTTCGAAGCAATTTTAAGTAGTCGTTTTGCAACACTGGTGTCCGTAAGGGCCTGTACTACACACTCACCGTGAGAGGCTCTGTAGCATGGTATTTTCACGCCCTATTCACTACAATTTCGTTGAAACAATTTTCGTAAATATATGTTTGTAAATGTAACTCCCTAAACAAAAAAATATACTCCTATTAAATATCAATTTCCATACTCTAACTATGAGCAAACGATTCGCATGCTCTTCCCATTAGAAAGATTATGTATTATGTACTTTCTGATAGCAACATCAGAAGAATTAAAGAAAGAACTGTATGTCAGTGATATCATTGGAGAAAAAGAAGAAAATGAACAAAGGAATGGCTAAAAATTGGCAAAATATTCCGCTAAGGAAAATCGGCCTACATTCACAACCTAACGTTACTTTACCCTACATTCCAACACATTTTTTTATTATTACTTTTTAAAGGAACTATTATATAAAGCGTAGGCCATATCCTACGGTTTTATTTGATTTAATTTAATAGGCGTGTGCTGAAAATGTTTATTGGGATTATTCAAAATTGCGGCGTATAAAACAAGTAAGTTTAGTGCCTGACGGGTAAATATTAATAATGTTAGTAATTTTTAAAACGAAATCAGAGGTGTCTCTTCTACAACCCTGGCGTTTATGTAGGGCGCTTATATTTGAAAGTTTTAAAGTGAACAAGCGACATGCTGTTTATGGAAATGGGGTAAAACGTCCCTTGCTTATACTTCGAGTGTTCTGGAGTGTTGTTTATCAAATATAATATAAAACTTTTAAATACAAAACATTTGTTCTGGGAGAGTATTATCTCTCAACGGGCGGTGTAGAACTTTGGACTCGCGGTTTAGCTGGGAGGCCATCTGGGGGAGGGTCATTTCTTCCCTCCGGGGGTTTCAAGACGACAAGGCATGTGGAGTAGTTGACCGGTCTCTACGTGGTTTGAGAAACAATTCGGATTCTACTTCGCTCACACGTATCGATCTCGGAGAAAAGTAAGAATGACGTTCGAATAAGTAATACGTTGAAACTGTATTAATGATGGATGAATTTTAAAATTATATCTAAATAAAAGTTTTGATAGCCCTTTGTGTCAGCGTTACACATAGTGAATTTAAGATGGAACGGGCTGATAGAGTCACAAAAGAAGTATTTCTTTATTGGGATATAAATCAATTACTGTGAGTCCTGAGTCAATCAATTATCAACTGCCCCGACTTGGAGAGTGCGGTTGCTCACGTAAACGACTCGAATAACTTTCTTGAAGATGTATAGGAGACCAACCCTTGATCTAAGTTTTGTAAGAATAGAGCATTTTGATCGTTCCTTTCAGACGAATAAACTTTTCTAGAGAAATACATTCACATAACCACTTAGACAGGATTGAACTCACTCAGAGAAGAATGGGAACTTCCTTCAGTACCTACTTTATGTAAGACAAATGTACCTACAGAGGAACGAATTATCATTGATATTTTGGCATTTATTGATAATTACTAACCGCTTCTACGAAAAGTGTTATAATTTAGTTGAAGAGAAGTTAATTATAACCTAGTTTCTGCCCTGTTCCAAAAGTCTAATCTCTATGTATAGTACGCAGTGTATGAAAAGGAACGGAAGTGCAATAAACATGATAACGCTAAAAATTTACTACTAGTTGACACAAATTCGCAGTTTTACTGCCAACACGACGTTGAATATATCCTGCCCTAGCAAAAATGTACAATAAATGTTGACAACATGCTGTAATAGTGTTCGTAACAAAGTTGTCAACAATATCTGCGTTGATGTGAACGCAGCTTATGGTAGGCACAAACTTTTCAGCAGTAGCTGAACGAATTGAGATGGCCTTAGTTCGATTTCGGAATCAGCAAATCTGAGGTTTATGTGCGCAATCCATCGAACTTTGGCCAAGTTTGCGGGTATACTTTGCGGATTCTCTGGAAATGTAACTACTAGACGCAGACTAACTTCAACTGGTTTCAAATCTGAATAAAGCTGTAGGTAGCATCTAATTTCGCGGTCTAACATTGTTTCATGTAAAATAATATGCTGATCTGTAGCTTTAGCGAACAATAGAATAAAGATTTAGCTACGTAAACTAATGATATAATAGCTAATTCTGTATTTAAGGACTGGAAAAGAAATTTGATGATAGCCTGAATCGTTTGCTTCCATATTTCCAGGATGCTCTTTTTTAAATACATGCTCCAATTTTCTTAAATTAACCCGTTAGGGAATTTTATTTGTTCCCTTGCTTACAGTTTCAAGCTACATTTTTTGCATTTTTCTTGAAATTTTTGTAATGTAATCTTATACAAGCAATTAAAAACAAGTATCGATTGCGTCATCAGGAAAATATAGCAGCATGTATCTTATAAATACGCGTGTGGTATGATTGCGATCTTCTTATCTCTTCTTGGCCTGTTAATTACTAAGAATGGTGTATATTCTGTGAGCCCTCTTTGCACGTATGTCAAGCAGGAGGCTAACCTAACGCTTCAAACAGAAAAAAGGGGTTCCACTACATGATTTTCAATTGTCAAGATTTACTAACATTTACCTAAATTGCCTAGCATTTATATGTCTGTAGACCTATTTATTTCAGAAGAATTGGGACAATTCGCTCCACCTATTTAGCTAGCTCTCCTCGATTTCAATAAATTTAGCTAAGTCGAAAGGGAATTTGCAACTGAACAAAATCGCAAACGACTTAAATTTAGTTAAACAACGGGACCCACAACTGGATCCTGGATAAATCTGTTTCAATTCCTGCACTCAAGCAATTTAAAATTGCACAAGCAATACTTACTTATTTGTATCAATACAACAGCCCCGATTTCACTATTGCTGAAGCAACAATAATTATAGCAATAAATGCTTAAAATAACAGCCAGTACCTATTGTGATGGAATAGCTAGAACAGCCCCATAGCTCGTAACCATACGTCCAAATAGGGCGTATGATGGTTTTGTATATAAGAAGCTTATTTTCTGTGGCTAGTGGAGATTTTCTGCCTATAAGTTAGCGTTTTGTCCCAGTGCAAACCCAGATATTTAACTTCTCCTGATGGTACAGGAATGTTGTTAATAGTAACTGGAGGGCATAGTCCTCGCGTTGTAAATGTTATATGCACGGATTTTGTCTTGTTCACCTTGATTCTCCACTTGTCTAACCAGTCCTCCACTAGATGTATGTGGTCTTGTAGTAGGTTTGTGGCAGTTTGGGGGTCTTCACTGCACGCAAGAACGACAGTATCGTCTGCGAAAGTTCCCATATCAGTATACAGCGTGTTTTGTATATCAGAAGTGAACAGAAGGTACAGAACTGGACCCAAAACACTGTCTTGAGGAACCCCTGCGGTGATTGGATGTATTTGCGAAGTTTTGCTTCCGAAATGTATTTGGAAATGGCGGTTAGAAAGGTAGGATTGAAACAGGAGATAATACTGGTGTGGAAATAGTGCTTTAATTTTGGCCAGCAAACCTTTGTGCCATACCTTGTCAAATGCCTGCTTTACGTCTAAAAAGACCGCTGTGCAGTACTTTTTATTTTCAAGAGATTTCTGAACATTGTTTGATATGCGGTGACACTGCTAAATGGTGGAATGGTGTTGTCTGAAACCGAACTGATGGTTTGGAATCCATTCATCTATCGATGTATCTTTATTTATCCGGTTTAGTATGAGTTTTTCTAGGAGTTTAGTTTCATTCTTAAGTGCATTTAGAAAATGACATGTGTATAGTCTAAATATGGATAACAAAAGCAAATAAATCTTGTTGAAATGATAAATACTGTTTTGAATTATTAATTGACAGGAATCTGAAGTAGTATGGCAATAAATAATTATGAAATTTATATTTATGTTTGTTTATTTATAAATGCTAAAGGCAATTAATTTTTATGATAGATTTATTTGTACAGAGTGCAGTGTAGAAGCTTCAAACAATGTTATTCCGGGGGAAACTATAACGAAAATCTGAATACAGAGAATCTTCCAAAGTTTTTTCTTTCTTCATCATAAGATCATCAGAATTTTTTCTTTCTTCATAAGGTCATCAAAGTTTAAAAATGGTAGTAGGAGAGTCGGAGAACAAATAAACATGAAGTTGAGTAATGTAGGCGTTGAAGAATTGTAATAAAAGTTTACTACCCTCGCGCGACTACTTGCAAAGAAATTATTGCAAGTCAGTGCTGGCTAGGATAGAAGAAGAACCAGCCTTTCCCTTAAATTTTTTATACGCTAATGATCCAACACATTTCATAATTTGCAGGAGTGGCCGCGTGAAAACCCTCTAAATATACGACCATTCGGCCACCAACGTAGTTGTCGCTTCTTCTGTGGTCTGTGGTGCTTAATATTCCCCTTAACGTGTTTACACAACTGGGCTTCGAAACACAAATGTATGTCGAAGACCTAAAAAAGGAAACGGTCATTGTTCCCTTTATTAGATGAATAAAGGTAAGAGCACCCAGCTATAAGGAACGGCCATTGACTTCAGCAATCAAATCAAGAACCTAGGACTTACACTGGACCAAAAGTAAACGTGAACTCATATACATCAAAACTACAAAAAAACGGTGGTTGGAACGCAAACATGTCGCAGGCTTCTAGGTAGAAACTGGGATCTAAAACGGCAAATGGGCCATATGTGGCTGTAACTTATAAGATCCATGATTACCTATTTATCGCTAGTTAAGAGGCCAAACACTAAACACAGCTAGAGATGATACAACGTGTCGCATGTCTGAGTACAATACGTACTATTACTACCTGTCTAACTGCAGCTATGGAGACCGTGTTAGGATTAATTAAGAAGAGGCAATGATGTTGCAAGCGTTCACGCAAACAACTTTAAACCAGTAGACCTGACAGTCCACTTAAAAATTCTAAGAATAGCCCACTTATAGCGAACGAAGTACATCGTTCCGAATTTTTTTCCAATAAAATACAGCTTCGATCTACCTTTCCAGTCTGGGAAGTGTGGATCTAAGGAAAACCGTCCTCCAATGGTTCACAGATGGTTCTGTGATGGAACGGGAGGGACTGTACCAGGCATTTTTGTTTCCAGTTGCCGAATTGTTTAACTACCTTCCAAGGTGTGGTATGTACAATAAAACTCCGCACACAAATAACCTTAGAAAAGTCTATCAAGCTGCACCCATTGACGTCCTTACAGACACCAAAAGAGCAATAAAGGCTTGTTTGGTAGTGCCTGAGCAACCTCAAGCAACTAACTGACAATTGCCACTTAGTTAACTTTACCATGGCTTTTAGAGCACGACGGATTATCAAGCAACGAAAAGGTCGGCAAACTCACAAGACATGGAGCAATGATGCTTTACATTGGACCTGAACCTTGTTGTAGTGTAGAGAAAAGCCACGCCAAATAAAGGGTCAGGTTGTGTGAGGAACAAATAAAATTCTCGTACTGGGTAATCACACAAGCACAACCACAGGCGAAACGGCTCACAACTATTTCGCAAAATAAAGTAAGAACTACTCTGTCTCTCAGCAAGTTGGAACTTAGAACCATCGCTAGCCTTTTTATAGGCCCTTTTAATTAAAATACCATATTTACAAGGCTGGTAAGGCTGAGGAACAAATTTTCTATTTATATAAGTTAGTAGGGGAAACGGAGAACATATCAACCGCTGCCCGTCGCGTTAGACAAAATATTTTTTCAATGGACATACATACCGAAATAAGGGACGGAAAAGTCCAGAAATATTTTAGGATTTATAAGTAGATTAGCAGAAGGTCATGATAGATATTCGCATCTTGCACTATCTACCAAATACATCCGAGAATAAATTAAATAATAATAATAATAATAATCACCATAGTTTTTCGTTAGATGTTTGGTTAAGAATAATTGGGACACATATTGACCGCATCGATTAAATTACCTACAGTTCCTTCAAGAGCCCTTTCTAGTTATACTAGAGAATAGACCTTAACATATTCGGCTGGATAATTATTGAACGCCTGTTAGTTATTGTACAGGGCGTGGTGACGCTACAATAGAATGGTCTCCTAGACCTCCGGGTACGAATCTTGCGAATTCTTTTACTCGGGAGTTTACAAAGACAAAAATATTTAATTTTGACAATTGTCGCTCTCTACATGCTAAGATATAAGACATTTTTATTAATATTTGTTCTAACACTCACAATAAATATACCCTATAGAGATATAGAGATATTGTAATATGAGGCATATATGTTTTTCTATTTGGCGGCTAATGGTTATTATTGATAATTAGAGAAAGCGGCAATATTTGATGTTAAAAAACAGAAAACAATCGAACCCAGTTGCAATTGTTTACGCATATTAGTGTCAAATCGAGTTTGTGTGTTTGATTGAATAATCTTTCCTGTCTTCTTAAGATCTTGTTCATTGTTTTTTTATTCGTGTGTTACATTTGTGTTCCTAATAATAAACAACAATGCAGAGAAACCATTTAACAATAGAACAATGAAATTTAGCCGTTGCTATGCACCAAAGAAGAGATCGCCAGACCGACACTGCTGATACATATCTTTAATGGTACACTCACGGGCCAACGTTGTGCCCCAGAGATCATTATGGACCATGTTCTGACGACAACGCAAGGGCGCATCACAACCATCTTGCTCTTCCTCCACTATCTCCAGACCTCAACCCCATCGTGCATGCATGGGGCCTTTTGCAGAGACATCTGGATCATCATAATCCAAGGCCTACTACTGTGCAACAGCTGAGGGATATATTGCCGGTACTGTGGCAACAAATTCCGCAAGAACATATTGGTAATTGCATTGAGAGCCTAACACTCGGTATCAGAATTTAATAAATTTAATATAAGTGAAAGGAGGTAATAACGATTCTCGTTGTAATATTGATAGGTTTCTTCTTTGAACGTACCTTTGTTGTAATTACTAAAAAGACGTTACGTTTTGTTGTTTTAGTAATTTTTTATTATAAATGCAATTGCTGTTGCCTTTAAGTGTCTTACATTGCAATATCCCTGTTCGTTTTTAAGTATTTTCTATATTAGATACTCTGCTTAATGTGAATATACAATACGAAATCCGCTGTAATTAATACTACATTGTAGTTAGAGGCTTATTGAAAACTTATATAAAACTATTACAATAGGTACAAAATTCTAGATGTTAATAATGAGCTTAATGTTGAAATTCTACTAATAGAACCAAGAACATATAGTGATATTTGCAGTTAATAAGTTGACCTAACGTATGTAACAAAAGTTTTCGGAAAACAAAGAGAGTCAGCTATTAAAATCCAGTGTGGATTTATTCAAAACTTTTATCTAAAGGCTTAATCTTACATCTATATTGAACAAAACTAAAATTTTAAACTGCAGCTAAAGGGCCTTGGTCTTCGATAATTCGCAGTTTTGCACGAGCATGTCCCGTTAGAGTCTGGACGGTATCCACATCTATTTCGCGGATCTTATTAAATATTCGTCGGCGCAATTGTTCTTCGTTTTGGGCTTCCCAACCATTATTGTATACCTTTCTGCTCAATACTGCCCAAAATTCCTCGATTGGTCTTGCTTGTGGTATGTTTGGAGGATTGTCGTCTTTTGCTACAAAATTGATATTATTTGTTTCCAGCCATTGCCTAGTGATTCTAGCATAATGACAAGAAGCCAAATCAGGCCAGAATACTATTTCATCATTAACGTGATTAGTATTAATAAAATCAAGTAATTTTGGAAGGCATCTCTGTGTATAAATTACTGCATCTACCGCTTCTCCTCTAACATGCCCAATATACGGACGCGAAATTCCCGCTTCTGATATGGCACACCAGACTAGTAGTTTATCAGCGAATTTGGCCTTATATTTAAATTTAGTTTCATTAGGGCAATTCCTAATATCAGTATAGAAGCCATCGTTCCCTTTCATTTCGGCGTTCGACAAAGTGAAGTATTTCTCGTCGTCCATAACGATCACTTTGTTTCCATTAAAATATCGACGTCGTAATGCTCGACAACATCTAGGAATTCTTCGCAGCTGTAGATCAGAATATTTTGGGCATTTCTTTCTTTTTCGGAACTGCAATCCATTGTTCTTTAATTCTCTACTAATGGTCATATGCGAAACTCGAAATTGACGCGATAACTTTCGTGTTGAAGTCCCAACCCTGTCTTTAGCTCTTTCTACCAATCTCCTAACGGAAGCATGAGGTACAACCCGTGGACGTCCAGTTTTTGGTAAATTTATACAGGGAATACCTTGTTCGCACTCGCGAATTGTTTGATAAATAGTTGAAATCGAAACATTCTGGTCTCTGAACATATTCACAATATCACGTTTAGGCATCCGTCCAACCAACGCATATATATTCTTACGAATATCTAACTTGTAAGACATGTTACCAGAAGTTATTTAGAGAAGGTGATACGCTACACTAAATGTCAATTAATACACCTTGTTTTGTTCTACAGACGACTAGATATAAAACTGTTTTCGGTTCATGTGCTACTGTTGATATTTTTCCGAAACTTTTGTTACATACGTTAGATGTAATAATATTAATTAATTTTGTCATTTTCTAGAAACCGATAAGAGTTTTGAACATTAAATATATGTTGATATGCTACTGAAATAATCTCCATTTTAAGATAGCTAACAGTAGCAGAATTAGCACGACGTTGGTCTGTTCCGGGTACCAACATTATTACAGTTGTTGTTTTGGCGCGACTGATTGTGGTTTTAGTTATGTCTATAACATAACCTATAATTAGCATGGGGTTCTGGAGTTTATTATTCTAACATCTAGTTGTATTTTCACGAATAATAATTAACAGTTATGGTATGTCAATGTGCCATTTTTGGCGACCGGGTCGCGCAGTGGGCGAGAGTCTGCTTCGCAACCGGTTGACCCGAGTTCGACTCCCGTTGTGGCCCGAATTTTAATTAATTCAGGAGCAGCGGGAGTGACTCGGTAGCATAGTTGGGGGGGTTTTTCAAGGGTGGGGCATGTTAGACTCGTGCATAGCGCTACATGCGCTGATCCGAGGTAAGCGGGGTGGGATGAGAATCGTGGAGTTGCTATGGCAACTACACGATTCTTTTAGTAAAAAAAAAAAAATGTGCCATTTCAAGAAAATACTTACTCAATTAACATTACCATAATGATTTGCCTCAGCGCAATCTAGCAAGGTTTCCTTACGTATAGTAACAAAATGATACAAGAGAAGCAAGGAAAAAGGTACTGTGATGTCACAACTTCTTGCTGTAAAATATTAATTTATATAATTATGTCGTTGTGAAATCTAAAAAAAATAATTGTGTTAAATGTAATATGTCAATATGAGCGGATAATTCGATCAAACACATGAATAATTAAACAATTTATTTTTAACAGTTATTCGTAAGTGAAATTGCAGCCCTAAAATTAGTCTCATTTAAAACACCCCCGTTTTAATTTTGTCTGTACTGCAAATATTTCTATATACATATTTTGATTAGAAGCCTTCGTTTATTAAATACCACCCTTTATATAGCAGTAAGAGAAATATTCATTGTCTTTCTAAGAAATAGCAATCAATTTTCTGTATATTCATTTTTTTTGAGGTTTCTAAATTTGTAGAATGTAATTTCAGAATACAATTGCAGCAGCTTGCATGTTTCTTTGACAATGTTGCACAGGATGCAAATCACTCGGGGTAATGTAATTTGCGCTGTACAATGAAAACGTCACGTTATTAGAGACGAGCCACTGTAGTATTGGTTGATTAGCTAACTTATCGCAGAAGTTTACCAAAAGTTATATCGGAACTCGATGAACTCTCTAGTTCTAGCTTGGATGTATTGATCAATTTCCTGTCACCGCAATCCTGCAACAGCTGCTCAATCTTTTTGCGATTATTCATAGCGGAGACACCTATGCGGTCGTTTACCGCCTGTTTTCTGTTTATAAGGAAAACTTTTAATGTTTGTTTTTGAAACAATTACGATCGATAGCAGTAGATTACCCGAATACATGCACAGTTGGGCGAGGGCAAGGCTATTCGTCATAGAATTGGCAACGTGCACTACATGTGATTTACAGTGAATTTCAAAAACCCGAAGCTATATAAACAAATAATTAAGATATTTGAACCTCTCATCTGTACAAATATTGAATTACACGCAGGGTTTGAGAACGTAATGGTACATAACATAAGTTTGCTTTAGCACGCAAATCTGCATTGCAAGTTCACATCAATATTGGAGCAGGCCGTTAAAATAGATTGTGCGTCTAGATAAACATACACTTGCGTTTCCCGTACGGATATCAATATCCAATTTGATATTACGAGTGCGTTTTACGATTTAAATGTAATTTTGTTTTATCGCAATAAACATTCATGTATATCTATAAAATCGAATAAATGATTGATACCGAAAAAACAGAATGGAAAACAAATTTTAAATTTGTTTTTGAAATTGCTTTTTTAAGGGCATTTGCAGTTCGCCAAAATTCGTTCTATATTCTTTATGAATTCAGAAATAAGCAGGCTGTGCGTTTTGTGCAATGTCTTACGAGTATGATATCGGCAAAAACATGTTTTGTAACTCAGAAAAGGTTCTTTAGAAGACCGCATTTTGAGATTATAATTGCAAACTTTTCGACAGAAAAACTAAAAAGGAAAGCTTAAAAATCTTCTTTACGTTGAATGTATTTTTCTTGTAAGCGCTGTTTAGCCGAACTAAAGAATTGCAAACAGCACACTTCTATTTCTCTTTAAAGCTGAAAAGTGTTCGCAAACTTGTACAGCTTGTATGTTGTTCCTTAACTTGCAGACGGATACGATTTATTACGAAATACTTTCCTCGTAATTTTTTTAGACGCATACTTCATGTAAAAACATCCACTCAAAATTGTTGAAAAATGTTTCGCATTCATTTGCTGGCTTTACGTCCACACACTGTTTTATATAAACTGCTTTTAAAAAATTATAAACTTCTAAAAGCAGATCTCTGTGTTATACCAATTTTAATTCCAAAATTGTTGAATTCGTTTTATTTTTACGCAATATATTTTTATTTTATATTTCATTGTAATAACAATTTCCAAAAGCAAACAATTATAAGGCTCTAAGTGAAAATCTTGGAACAAAATTCCTGAACAAAAATTCCGAAAGATAAAATTTCGAAAACAAAAATATTGAATAACTAAAATCTCGAAATGTAAAACACTACAATACTCACGTTTATGCAAAATTGAAAATTATGTGGTTGCACTTTTGTAAAGAATGACCTGTTAGGAAGTGATTTTTGTCTACTGTGAATATTACTAAGTGTAAGATCAACAAATAAATATTTGCAAAAGTATATGTAGCTTCTGTCGGTTCACAGTAACATCCAGTAACGATTAACGTGTTTGAACATAAAGCTTAACAGGCACGTGTTTCTTGGAATGTATGGGAAAGATATCGGGGTAGCAGGGTCTTAAAAAGAGTCAACAACGGCAGCCTACAAAAGACAGTGTTGTTGATAGCTAGGCGTAAGGTTGAGTATCTTTGGCGTAATAGCTAATTAATGGTCTCCATTTATTTGTATACAGGGTGTCCTTTAAATGCCTTAAAAGCTTCAGGTAGAATTTTTCCTTTATGAATGCTTAATACAAATCTTCAAAAAAAAAGTAGGTATTTGGAGCTTAGTTTTCTTGTACGAGAGTGTTAAAGTTCATATCTTTAAAACAGAATTTCATGGAAACAATAACGAGAACTTTAATGTTGCACGTATCTGCCGATAAGTGACTGACTGCCACTTGATTATGTAAAGATTAATATTAAGTTGACGCTCTAGTTGCTCTTCTGGAAGTACTGTTAAAAATGATAAATTTCGTAAATACTACATTTGACAACAGTGCAAGGCCATGGTATTGTGATGAAAAGTTGAAAATTTTTTTTTCGACATTTGTCAAAATCTTTGATTTACTTATCGGGACGTTTGCATTGTCATTTTCCTTCAGTTCCTGGTTCGTTGTGAGTTTATTTGCGTTTTTCTGTATTCATTCACTTT
>JABXWE010014432.1:0-13719 GCA_014611495.1 Limonius californicus
ACCACTTTTTTGGGTTCCTAGAGACCCAAAACGGATATATCCGTTAAAATCTAGATTTCGAAAATTTTCATGATTTCAATACTTACCCTATACCTATAAGGTATGGGAAAGTAATACCCTATACCTATAAGGTATGGGAAAGTAAAAACAATCTTCACAACCAAAGCAACCCTAGGCAAGGTTTCCGATCAGCTAAAGATCATACTTCTACCTTAAAATCAGTCGGTATCTACAACATCCCCTGCTCCTGCGGGGGCACAAACTATATTGGGCAAACTGGGCGTTCCATCGAGTTGAGACTCCGAGAGCATATAGGTGATTGCTAACATAAGCGTATCACAAAATCGGCGGTAGCGGAACACACCTGCATAACTGACCACAAAATGGATTCTGAAAATATTCGAGTGCTTGCTAAAATTCCGCATTACTTTCCAAGAATCATACGAGAAACTCATGCTCAGCAAAGCTTGGACATCGGTAGTTCATTCTCTAAAGTTTCGGAAACAAGACCGATTCCATGGCCATGCACTGCCGCACGACGGCCAACCAGAACTATGACGTTCTGCTTGATTGGCTCAAAAAGAGAGATAATAACTTCAGTTTCGATTTGGGATTCAGTGTTAAGCTAATAAAAATTATTTTAGTAAATAATTTTTTGCCAGATCGGCATACAAACGCTATACATGGCAGTGTTAGTTATTAAAAATTATCGCAATACATAACTTTATTGAGGTCGGCTTCTGCAGCTCCTCTGTCATTATTGGTTTTAACGTTTATGATTATGACACTTAGTTAGTGAGCACTATTAATCGGAATTGCTGATATCTGAGTCGTTAAGTGTTGAAGGTAATAAGTCCCTTGGAAGTTTTGTCTTGAGCCTGGTATGACTGGAATGTTGACCAATGTCATAGTGGATAGCTCCGCTGCACTTGTGTTGGTTTTGGTAAAAATGTTTAGAGGATTTGTACACAAAAGTTTCGAAAGTAGGCATATCTAATTCGCGGTGTATTTGTTTATTTTTCATATACCATGGAGCGCTAAAAAATGCACCCATTACTTCTGTCGAGGTAGCGACACACACTAGTTCGCGGTCACTTTTTAATTCGGGTCGTCGCAGAGTCAGTCGTAGGTTAGTTGAATCCCGGGATGGTTCTTAAGCCTAATGAACTTAGTGCCTACCTTTATTATCTGTAGCTTATCGTCACCACAAAATAAATACAACACTTATGCATTTTAAAATTGTTTACTGAATATTAGTAGAATTTTTTGAAATATTTAATGTCTTGACTTAAATCTATAAGACAATATCACAAAGTCAAAATTAGTTATAGCATCATTATTCAACTCCTTGATTTTTTTCTCTATAAAACTTTTCTTTTGTATAGCACTACGCCTATAAATTATTTTAGGAGCTACTAAACTTCAAATTTTAATATAAGTATCTACCTGGAAATTTTTTAGTACTTCAACAAACTGAAAAATGTTGGGGTGCGAACAATAGAATGACAAATTAAACTTTGCGTGAAACGATTCACACGCGTTTGTTGTTCTTTGTGAGCTGGAACTGTTTTCGGCCCACATGGTAGGAGGAAAATTCGATTCTCCTGATATACATGTGACCACTAGGTAACCAGCAAACATACTTCTTTTCTTTAGGGTTGAATCTCTGGTCAAAATCGACTGCGAAACATTCACCTACTAATTCTGGTCTCAAAAACGGTAAACCAAATAAGTAATTTAAATATTTTCCCGTTTCTGTATCTTGAGAGTACTCTGTTGCTAGTCCTAACTTCTGAATTTTTCGCCACCTGAGAAGAATAAAATAAATTCAAATATCAAATTATGAAAAACGTAAAAGCAGAGTTGGTCAGATTTAAATCATTTGATTTAAATCATGATTTTTTTAAATCATGATTTTTTATTTTTTTGATTGGGGTTTGTCAACACTGCGTAAAAAAATTAAACTTACCAAGACTGTCCAAGATGAAATCGACATCCTTTGATTACAGAGGCAGGCCAAGCCACATTAACAGCTGAATGAATAGCTTGTTCGAAATCCGCAAATACAATTTTAGGAGAAAAACTTACATTGAATTTTCTGCATTCCCGTAATAAACCAGTAAATGCTTCAATGTACGTTTTTTTTTGTTTATTTGGTAGCAAAAAATATACTAATGGAATATAGTCGTCATTTTTTAGACCATGAATGGTGAACATCTGAAGATAGTGTACAACACCGAAACGTTCCGTCGACATATATTGAGTCTAATTCACTAAAGAATATTAAATTTTTTCCCCAGGAAAACATCACTACATTTTTCAAACGATCATATATTAGCAAATATTCTTCGTTTTCATTTGTTTTAAATTCTATAGTGTTCAGCGCATCATGAATATCATTCACATTTGTAGGAATGTTTAGGAGTACAGTTAGGGTTTCAATACTTGTTTATTTTATCTCTGCATGCATTAATTTGGACGGGTTTTCACATATATCTGTTAATGCATGATTATGTATGAAATTACTTTGTACAATTATGTCATCGCCCCCGGTTTTAAGATTAGCTTTATAAGAAGTTTTTGTACAAGTCCAACGGTTGGTGCGCTAATTTTTTATGGAACCTAAATTTATACCCGTCAACAACTATTAATGTTTTTCCCTTTTCACTTAACATTTCATTAATTACACTAATTTCGGAATTAATTATTAATAAATTTAACACTACGTACCATCCGTCTCCATAAAAGGAACGTATTCTAACTGAGGAAATCTAGGAAAAGAAGGGGCAAGATTCATAAATTTCTAATTTTCTAGGAATTATTATTAGTAAATAGTTGGGAACAGAACAGAATCATTCGAGTGCAGTTAGGTACCTAGACATAGGGGCCTCGGTGGTCTAGTTCTAGGCTTAGTTTTTATATATAATACGAGTAAGTTAATTGGTGTACGTATTTGTTGACTTTGTTCAATAAAAATTATTATACTTGAGTTTACAACTTTTACTAATTATTCTTGTTAGTTTTGCATATTTTGCTGCATATGTGGTTCAAGTATATGCATATTTTCCAAAAAATCTGCATATATATATATGCGCATATATTTCAATTTTCGTGCGTATTATCCGCTCTTTAGTTATTAATGTAATATTGCAATGTTTAATGTTACAACGTACAATATATTACAATTATAGCAGTTGGCTTGTCTTTAAAGACAATCAAATATTTCCAAATATGTACGTTTTTTCTCGTTTGTAACATGACTGTACTATTTTGCATGTAACTTTCGCGGTAAAGGATTAGTGGCAGGTATATGACAACTGTATAAACTGAAAGTATGAAATAAGACAGCAGTCCCAAACAATTTTATTATTGTGCATTTATGCAGAGATAAAATTTGTCAAAAATATAAAATCGTGACGTGACCTGTTGGGAACTATTGTAACATTTGTTTATACCAGGTGATAACTTCAGGTACTGAACTAAAGGGCATCTCTTCCTAGAACCAGGTTATAAGCCAAACAGCAGTGAGCACGTTCCTATTCTAATGTAGACGTAAATCCATGATACTAAGACTAGTCTTAGTATCATGAAGAGATGTAGGTAAAGGTATGTATTTACTACAATTCCGGCGCTAATTCTTTACCGAGGAAGCTACATGAAAAATAGTACTAACTGTTTTTATTTCTTCAACTTTCTTTATTCCTCTTATTACGGCAATTTCATTACCGCAGTTACAGAATTCTTTTACTCTTATTTTATCATATAATTATAAGAATTTGGAGTCGCTTGTTAGTACCGATTTCTATCGATCTGGCCAATGAGATATTTATTGCGATACTTGTTGATTTGTCAGACGTTCTAGCTTTGAAATACAGATCTTTTCAAGTACTAGTGAGTTTCAGTAAGAAGATATCATTATCCTAATCTAGGTTATGCAATTGATTTGTGGCCCCTATGTAATTGGCCTCCGTTAAAGGTTAGCATTTTTTAAGATCCAATCTAAAATATGGCGTTACACGGCAATGAAGGCAATAGAGACAATTTGGTATGGTCCCCTTTATGATAAGAAAGATGACCTTTTCACAGTCATTCCCGTCATATCTAACTTAAGAAATAATATTAATCATTCAAATACTGACACAATATGAAAGAGCATCCAAAATTATTCGTCGAGAAGATTCTCTTCAACATCAAATTTTGAAGACTCAACAGCCATGACATAACTTATATTAGAAATAACATTGGAAAAACACCAAAACAATTTCCTAACCTATCCAAGAGCTCCACAGAAATTCAGGAATGTATAGATTCCATACACAATTTCTTATTAGTTAATTATGTTAATGAAAAATTGGTGTATTTTCAGTCAAACTCAATATAGAATTTATGTGCCAACAAGAAATTTGTTACATGAATGGCACGTTTGAATACTGCCCCAAGCATTTTCTGCAGCTTTTCACAATTCATGTGTATCGTAAAGATACTCCAGTGGTGTTTTGTTTGTTAAAAACAAACAGAAATCAACCTATAACCAATTCCGTCGATTTCAAGTGTACACAACTTAGTTTTTATTTACATTCTCAAAACTATAGAAATGAAATTAGAGCAGGCTATTCATTGAGCGTAGCAGAAATAATTCCAAAATCATGGGATACAAGTTTCACCTAGCACAATCGTGGCAAAAGAAAAATTTATAATATTGTAATAATTGTTATTTCCCTTTCCTATATTTTTTGAAATACAGATACCGGAAAATACAGTAAGTTGGATTGGCAAAAGAAATTCCTCGTTTAATTGCAATTTTGGTGTAAATAAAATGTTATGTTTCGTTTTTATACAAAGGTATCCTATAGAACTACGTCAAGTACTAATATTACAGCAGTGAGACGGTTGATAGGAATTGAAGTGTGAAAGTATGGGGCAGTTTTAACATACACGGTTATGGATGCGTCGGTTTCGCGGTTTAGATAGCTTGATTATTTGTCCTCCTTTCCGGTGGGCAGGAATTTTACTCTTATCTTACTCTATATCACTCACTAAAGTACCTATAGGTTAAAAAATTGTTTCTTTAAGACGGAGTACTCAGAATGACAAAAAATAGTATTAGTATTTAGTAGTGCACAACTATTACCTCTAGTCAGTAAGGGTGAGTTGGGTGGATCAATAGCTGGCATATATGCACCAAGTCGTACTTCGGAAGGGATTTTAAGCCGTCGGTCCCGGTTGTCATATGAACATGTCTGGCAATCGTAAAGCATGTAGTAGAAGTTGTTCTATTTTCCATTTCAACGGGTAAGGCTAGGACGCTACAAGGCGAAGACGTTTGTAAAACCTGCTGATTACAGATAATTAACAGATACTTACCGTAAATAAATCTGAGGAAGATGAATTTTTTTGACTTCTTGTTTCATTACCTGACCATTTTCTGGTAGTTTTCGTAGTTCTAGTTATTTCCGTTGTTTAAATGACAAGCGCTGGTTTGTTACGTAACATCAATTAATGAATGTTTCTATTTTTCACTTATTTCGATGATTAGGAAGTTGCAAATAATATTTTCCGTGTATTTTGAGTGTCTTCTAAAGCTTAAATCATTATCATCAAATAAATATAACCATAATATCGCAATGATTATTAAAAGCTCGATTAAAACTACTAAAAAAAGAAAGTCAATTCTTTGATGCCATTTGCATTGCATCATTTCACTGTTGTGTGGGCGCTTTTTAACTATACAGTTTATAGTTTTAAGAAAGATTTCTATTGTTTACACGTCATTTTGAAGTTACGTTTTCTATTCTATGGCCAAATTGGGTATTTACAGATGCATGGATGTTTTTACCATTTTATATGAGTCTCATTACACCATTATAATTGTTATAACGTGAATTACAAATGTTACTTAAGTGTGTAAAAACATATACAGTACTTCCCTTAAGCAACTTATACATTTTTCATGAACAGCCTTTTTTTGTCCCACTGCTGGGCATCGGCCTCTTCTCTGCCACATGTTTCTCCTCAGCGCTAAGGTAGAAACACGAGGGGCCTACAGTTTAACGTCAAATCTGAACGACAGAAATTCCAAAGAAGGTTTTTAGCATTAAGATCCCACGGTTGCAAGGCGGATTGGCAAATTGTGTGGTGGGTTGCAGCGGATTTTTATAAATCTGCAGAGTACTGCTTGGATTTCGAACCCAAGCCAGAATCGACATTTTACTCAGAAAGCGAGCGCTCTACCAACTGAGCTACCATCACACACTTATACATTTATTACCCTTAAATTTGTTAATATAAGGTAAATAACAAGGAAGGTCTGCTGAATATTTTATTGTCCCCGGTATATAATAATAGAATACAATAAAACGTTTCGAGAATATCTAAGCCCTATTTTATTTTTAAAATTCATTGCATATGCATGTAGTTAGCTCCACCGTTAAAAATTGTAGGTATGCCATTATTTTAAAAATAAAAACATTTAAAAACATAATTTAAATTATAGAGAAGTGTTTATATTTCTCTTAGTGTCCCAACATGACAGAAAACATGGCAACATACTTAAAACCAGAGACACCGGGAGAGCCTCGAACAAAAAGACTCCAAAATGAATATAGTTTTAATTGATTGCATAATTAAATTGAACATTTTTTATTGCAAAAGTGCAAAAAAAATGTAGAAATTGAAACGTCGAGTATATTATAATTATATTTCTAATTCACAGTGTTCTTTTTGTGGAAACAGATAATCATATTAAACAACCGCTTTAGACGACATTGATCTCAAAACACAACATTAAAACATGTTTTCACTAGCCATTTAAAACAACAATAGAGATTAAAGTGTTAATTTTATATAATTTATATGGTCAGAAAAGTTTTTAAACAAGTACATCACATTGTGTTTCTCCTTTTGTTCGTATAATGTTTAGAATTATACTTTAATAACTGTTTTTAGAGTTTTAAGTAAATATATAATTTTGTTATTAAATTTTAACTTCTGGAATGGAAGATGTATTGTTAAAAATTATGATATTATACAGGAAATGTAATGTTTTGCTTAATTCCTTAATTCCGTTTCATGTTTTTCCCCAAGCTTTTTCGTTAGCAGTGCTGTTAGGCTCATAAACTGCCTTCTTTAACAAAGTCATCATTGTTAATTTATCTGAAAATCTTGTAAAAGCTGTTTTATCATAATATCATCTCAACGCGATCGTAATGATGCTTTTAAAAATGTCGTCCTTGAACTTTAAGTTCTAAAGATTAAAACACTTAAGAGATCTCCTGGGACTATAAAGATTAATTTTGTGTAAGTATAAATGATGATGCGTAACAGGCCTTAAAGCATTCCATGTAAATGGGGGTCCACATGTGTTTTGCCTTAATGATCTTTGTAATAATTTTTCATTTGCTACGGAGTGGCAGGGGCACGGTTTCTTGGAACTTTTATGTAAACTTTTATGGAATTAATATACACGGAAATTCCCGTTTTGTTTGGGCTATTAGATTTTTAATATTGTTTATTATGATCAGAACAGCCCCAATCTCTCGGACTATTAATTTTTTTATTATTTACCCTTTTATAGTTACATAATATTATATATATGAAGCCAAAAATCTGACATTGTATTAAAAATATACACACGTGTTCGCTCCAGGGTAAAGTTAAATAGGCACAAAAAATGTTTCATGCAACCATTTACGTTAGTTATGCTCGAGTGAAGTAATAGCTATTAACCAGCTTGAAAAGTATTTTTATGGCACTATTTTTCCTATTTAAAATAGCGCTCTACTACAACCTGGTCGAGAAGACATGTAAAGTGCCTTGAGTTACGCAATTTTTTTTATGTACATATTTGCACTATACATATCAGAATTTTTGAGCTTTAACACACTACTACACTAAATCTCATTTTGGATGGTAGATTGAAAAAGAAGGAAATGCGTGCCCAATACATGACAGCTAACGTGGGACATACAAATATTGTTGCAAGTTGGATACATTATATCCTGTAATGTATACAGGGTGTCAATTTGAAAACGTACAATGTGTTATATCTCTGGAAGTAAAATAGGCATTGCAAATATCGAGAAACAGTTTCTGTAACATGGAGGACGCATCATCATGACTTATAAGGAAACTTTCCCCATTCAACCCCTTAGGCTGTAGATACCCCAACAAAAACATTTTGAATGGTAACACCCACTCTGTGATACGTCATTGAAAAGCTCTTACAAAATGCTATTCAGTGGTAGCAAACGTTTTCTCCTTAACATAGGAATTGTTCCTTTTTACTTGGAGTTCTTCACTAATGAACTGTTTAATTTGTAGTTTTTTGGAATTGCAAATTTAGTGTATTTTTTACAAATGCAATATTAAGTGTATTCATTTATTTCAATATTTATGGATAATAAGGATTTTAAAGATTTGTTAACTTCATAATACGAATTTTTGTAAACGCGACTACAAAATAAAATGTGGAGAATATTGTATTGTATTGTATTACTGTATATTCCGGCATAGTACTTCTAGTAAGGATAAAATACATAGTGAGAAACAGTTGCAAATGAATAATATTGAACTTCCCAAAATTATTTTTTAAAATTTCCATTTACAGGGTGTCTCAGATAAGATTAAATACATGGGCATCTCGGCTACCTTAAGAGATACGAAATAAATTAAATAAGAGAAAAGTTTCACAAATGCATGCCCTTTACGAAACTATATTGATTTTCAAGATATCAGCAGGCACTGAAATTTGCCTTTTTCGAAAATCTCTAATCAGTTCTTTATTATTAAAATTATCCAGTTGAAACTTCTTAATCTTACATAAACGAACACAAGGAATCCAATTCTGACACTTAAAATGTGCTAAGCCAACTATTTTCAGAGATACGATAGTCAACTTTTTTATGGGCGCCATATTAGATTTTTTACTTTTTTAAATAGAGCATAGAAAGTGCTTTACCACCATGTACGACATGCCAACAATAGAAATAATGTTAAAGAACAAGGAAAGCTGTTTTCATCTAGGTTGTTTTGAAACTACTACAAATTAAATGTATTGTCAGAGACATAATGATCATATCGACTTAGTGATCGACAGCAAAATAGGACAAATACGGCAATGTGGATATAGTAGGTTAAGCAGTTACATAATCTTATTTATTATATTCAAAAGAAAAACTAAAAAAGAACAAGGAACATTGAAGAAAGTTACTCAAAGCAAATGTATTATACAATTGTCCATTATTTTGAATGCAGAATTGACATCTTTCATCTTTGCCGTACAGACAAGCTAGCATTCTTAATAAACTGCTGCGGTATTTCTTGGATAGTTCGATCTATAACCGTTTGATGTTCTCCCATAGTGTCGTAATCTCCTGAATAAACTATATCTTTTATGTAACCCCATAAGAAAAAATCAAGGGGTATGAGATCCGGGGATCGAGCAAGCCATCCAAGAGGCCCTTGATTGCCAATCCATCTCTTTGGATATTCTTCTTCTCTAATGCCTTCTCTGACTAGAGGTTGGTAACCACCTGGTGAAATTGTTGACGGTTCATAGCAGCTCGGAAGAGGTGTTCAGCGTTCATACCGGCCCACGCTCTGATGTTTCTGAGCCACGATAGTCGTTTTCGGCCAACACCTCTTTTTCCTTTTATTTTTCCTTCGATTATAAGCTGCAATAGACTATTTTTGTTATTTCTTAGAATGTGTCCAAAATATGACGTTTTTCTCATTTTGATGGTATTTAATAGCTCTCTTTCTCTACCAATTCTACGTAATACTTCGACATTGCTTAATCATTCAACCCACGGTATTTTTAACATTCTTCTAAAGATCCACATCTCGAATGCTTCGATTTTCCTTATTATAGCTTTCTTTGGGGTGCACGCTTCAACACCATACAACAAAATAGACTACACATAACACTTTACAAATTTTATGCGGATGGATAGATTTAGGCCTTTATTACATAGGATGCGTTTGAATTTTATAAATGCATTTCTTGCAATTTCGATTCTTACTTTTATTTCATCATCCGGGTCGAACTCTGTGTTTATCCAACAACCTAAGTATTTGTATTTGGTGACTCTTTCAATTGATGTATTGTTTATAATTAGTTGAACTTGGCCAACAGGGTCTTTGCTAATGATCATAAACTTTGTTTTCTTAATATTCATACTCGTACTCAATCCTGCTTCCTCGCATTCCTCACTTATTCTTGTGAGGAGATTGTGTAGGTCTTCTATGTTTTCAGCCAGCACAGCAGTATCGTCGGCATATCGAATGTTGTTGATAATCTCTCCATTTATTTTGATTCCTTCTGTTGTTTCCCAGAGTGCGTTTTGGAAAATTTGCTCTGAGTATACATTAAACAGGAGTGGCGAAAGAACACACCCTTGCCTTACTCCTCGTTTAATTTTAATCGCATTTGTTTCACCATCTTCTGTTCTTACTACTGCAGCCTGGTTCCAATACAGGTTTTTAATTAACCTTACATCTTCGGATATGTAAGATTTAAATAATTAGTTATAATGTCAGCATTGTATCGTTGTGCCCCGTCTTGTTCAAACCACAAATTTTGAATTGTAGCAAGTGTCAAATTCTCCAGGATATTTTCCACATTATAGTGAAGGAAATTTTACATGTAAGAGTTGTTGTGAATTATTGGACCTATAATATTTCCATCTGCTTCTTCTCCCACCATCTCCCTTTGAAGGTTGGCGATCCAAATAGGCGCCATTGGTTTAGACACTGCTACACGGAAGATTTCAATTGATGTGCAGCCGAACCATCGGCGGAGATCTTTCAGCCACGAGTTCTGCGGCCTTCCGACTGATCGTTTCCCCTGGTTGTTGCCTTCAATAATAAATTGGAGAAGTTCCCGAAGTACCGACTCCCTCTCACGATGTGACCTAGGTATTGAGTTTTCCTTTTCATAATTGTGAGCAGTAGTTCTTTTTGCTTCTTCATGCGAGTGAGTACTTCGGCGTTAGCCACTCTGTGCATCTATGATATCTTGAGCATTCGTCCGTAGAGGTACATTTCGAAGGCTTCAATTCTTTTTTCCATGGAGGGGTTAAGGGTCCAGCTCTCGCACCCATAGAAGGGTACTGATAACACATAGCAGCTTAGCATGCGAATTCTCAATTCTAGGCTTGGCTCTGGTCTAAGAAAGAAGTTTGTCATTGTGGCGAATATTTTTCTTGCCTGTTCAATTCTCGATTTTATTTCTTTTGTCTTGTCACAGTGTTGGTTCACTATGAACCCCAGATACTTAAAATTGGTCACTTGTTCTACAATGTTGCCATTGATTGGTATGGCTACTTTTGTCGGTGTTTTTGACAATACCATTACTTTTGTCTTGGTTGTATTCATAAATAAGCCGAATCTCTCACTATGTTGAACTATATTGTCTATAATACATTGATTGCTCGTTATGATGATTGTGTCGTCGGCGTATCGTATATTGTTTATTATTTTTCCATTAACCTTGGCTCCGCCTGATGTTTTATCGAGATCTTCTTTTAAAATTGCCTCCGAATATATGTTAGCGAGAAGCGGCGATAGCACGCAACCTTGTCGGACACTTTTTTTGATCTGAATAGTCACTGCCTGGTCTATTCCTACTTCGGCCGTTTGGTTCCAGTACAGCTCGTTGATAATCTGTGTGTCTTTTCTGTCCACACAGTCAAACGCCTTACGGTAATCTATAAAGCAAGTCTTGATTTGTGTCTCGACATCGTGTGTTAAGATGTTTAGGGCGAATAACGCTTCGCGCGTGCCAACTCTATTTCTAAACCCAAATTGTGTTTGATCTATCTGATTTTCTCATTTCGGCTATATTCTTATATGTATTATCCGTATGAATATTTTTAATACATGTGACATCAGGCTAATCATTCTGTAGTCGTCACATTGGGATGAGTTGTTTTTCTTAGGCAGAGTGATGAAGGTAGATTTCAGCCAGCTAGTAGAGATCTTCCCTGTGGTGTAAATTGCATTAAATATTGTTGTAAGTAGTTTTAAGTTGGAGCCACCTTTAAGTACTTCCGCGTAGATGTTGTCGGGTCCTGCGGCTTTTTTGTTTTGCTGTAATTTCACAACACGTATTATGTCGTCTTTAGTTATTTCGGGTCCTAATTCGTTTACATCCTGCAGTGAAGGTGGAGGTGGTCGGTCATCGTGAGATAGTGTTTTGACATATTGAGCCCACCTCTTGAGTTTGTTTTCTATACCTATCATTATTGTATTATCTGTGTTTCTTAGGATCGCTGTCTGATGTTTTCGACTTCTATTTCCCAGTTCTTAATTTTTTTTGTGCAAGTTAAACGTGTCGTGCTTTGCTTGTACATCTTCTATTTCTTCGCATTTTTCTGCCATCCATCGCTATTTGGCCCCTCTGATCTTTTTTCGAATTGGTTTGTTTATCTCCTTATCCTTTGCCTGATCTATTGTTTTATGCTGTCTTCTCTTTTTCATTATTTCTAGAAATTCCGACGTCATCCATTGTTGTTTCTTATTATTTTCCGTTATTTATTGTCTTTTCAACCGTATTCCATGTTGTTTCCAATTCTTTTGGCTGATGGCAGCTTGCTGATCTTATTGGTCTTGAGTCCTCTTCCAAGGCTTCGCCTATATGGGTTTTAAAAGTCGGGTCGCGGAGTTTCTCTATATCTATTTTCACTATTTTAAAACGATGAAATCTGAAGTCGGCAACGACTGAGTTATGGTCAGAGTCAACATCGGTTCCCGGGTATGTTTTTACCGATTTCATGTATCTCTTACAATTCTGATTTAACATTATGAAGTCAGTCTGATTGCTCACGATGTGTACTCTTGTGTCAGCAGGGGATATCCACGTGTACAATCTTCTTGGGTGATGTTTATGTTAATAACTTCCTACTGTATTATTCTCGGGACCGGCGCCTACTTTAGCGTTGAAGTCTCCTATGACAAATGTAATTTCACCTTTTTTCGTGAGTTTCATTAGTTCTTCAAAGTCGTCGTAGTCGTCAACTAATTCTTCTGACTTATCTTTTGTAAGGGCGTAGGTCTGTATTATATACATTGTTCGATGTGAGCTTTGTAGTTTCAGCATCATGACTCTGTTACTTAGAGGTATGAAGTCTATAACTGATCTCTCAATGTCCGATTTTACCATCACTGCTACGCCGTATTGGTGTTGGGTATCAGATCCTACTGAGTGGTATATGTATCCGTGATCTGTTTCCTGGGAACCTTTGTCGGGCCATCCGACTTCACTTAGACCAAGAATGCTGATGTTTAGCCTGTATATTTCGGTTTCAACGTTTGCTAGTTTGCCAGCCGTGAATAGGCTTTTTATGTTCCAGGTAGCTATACGAACAGTATTGTATACAGGGTGTCCTTTAAATACCTTAAAAGCTTCAGGTAGCACTCTTCTGTAAGAAATACAGTCCTCAAAAACACTAACACGAACTTCCTATAGTGCTTAGTTTCCTTACTCGAGACACTTAAAGAATATTATACTTGGCAACGTTGACGATGTCTTTGCATTTATGGAGAATTTAATTAGTAGGCCGACATTACATGAAGATTTTGACAAAGGTCGAAAAACAAATTTTCTACTTTTCATCACAATACCATGGCCTTGCACTGTTGTCAAATGTAGTATTTACGAAATTTATCATTTTTAACAGTACTTCCAGAAGAGCAACTAGAGCGTCAACTCAATATTAATCT